>DWQX01001219.1:0-30102 GCA_018245475.1 Pharmacophagus antenor | reverse complement strand
GCCATAGGCGGAAGATGGAGAACCGTGGGGGTTTTAGTCGGTGCAAGTCCGACATAACCTGTCCTTGTCCCTGCGAAGGCAGGTATGCGAAGGCAGGTATCCGAAGGCATTTCCCCCACGTAAAAAAAAAGGCTTTATATTCAATGGAATTATTAGGTAGAAAATATATGCTCACAAGTAATTATCGTAAAGTATGCGTGCTTTCAAAGATTTTAAATAATTCATAGTAGGACATATTACCTATGAAGCGAATTTAATGCACAGCCCATCAGTTGTGAAAAATAATAATTTCAAAATAAATAATATCGTTATCTCGAAAAGATCTCATAATATTCGGATGATGGAAATTCATTTGTGTATAACTACCATTGTTTACAGTTTCTAAACAATGCACAATCAATAGTATTGTGATAATATCGTTCACCGATAAAATACAGGCAGCAGGACCGCCTACTTTCCTTAATACATCAATCGTTATAAAAACGTTTATATAATTTAATATGTTTAAAACTTATTTATCTTTAAATTTTTTTCTTAGTCTAATAAATTACGGTACTTTTTAATTTTAAAAAAGTGTAAGTTTTTCATAAAATTTTTATTCATAAATTGTTATTTATTTCAGGATTGCTAGATGTCAATGAATGGAACCAAGTGATCAGCTTATTACCGTATAAAAATTTATCTTGGAATAGCAATTTATTACAAAATCAGAAAAAATATAAATATAAAAACGTTACTGAGGATTCCAGTGTATGTGACACAAACAAATATGCACAATTTAGGTTGCCCGATAATAGAGAACAAAAATGGATGCCGTTGTATCATTGGAAGATTTGGAAGCCATATGAAATCTCGAACAAAAATCTTAACAACATAAAATTAAGCAATGCCAAGTATTTTGATAATATTGATAACATTAATTCTATACAGTCTCGTGAGACTGTACAGTTAAAGACTGGTGCAAGTATTTCACTCTATAAAATAACTAGTAATGAAATCATACATGAACAACAAAACGAAAATTTACAAATGCCTGTAGAAAAATCAAACATATCTCCTGATTTCAAAACATTTGCTACGACGATACTAACTAAAACCGGTTCATCCTTAATGCCAATAGTTTCTAAAAAAAATCAATATGAACAAGTAAATGCTCTCAACAAGGAATTGGATTCAGTCATTACACCGGAGAAATATAAAAACAATTTAAACTTAGAAGTAGATACATTGATTGACAGTATAATGACTAATGATAATATTGAAGAAAAACTAGGGCAAGGTACATACAGTATTAATGAAAGTATTCAGGAAGATGTCTCATTAAGTTTAGATTCAAAAGAATATAAAATTATCAATGATGAAAATATGAGCAATGAAGACTATGCTAGTTCTAATAAATTTGTATACAACAAGAGACACGGTGAAAGTAATGAAAGTGACTCGGAGGGAAGCGAATTAATTGATTATACAACATTAAATTTAAATGACATTAATAAAAAACCGCTACAATCTAATAATGGGATGCCTTTACCTGACTTAGGTGACACAAATCTCTTATTAATTGAAAGTTACAGAATTTGTTACGCTTGCAGCAGCGCTGACAATGTATCTTGTTTCAAACCTAATAGGCAAACAACGGTGAAATATTGTCATAAAGATAAAAAGGCTTGTGTAGTGAAAAGCTACCAAGTTGGACGTAAGTAACTTAGAAATATTTCATATTAAGCCAAAATCAAGATTTGCGCAAAGTTTTTCTACGTCCTGTTTACAAAGCTATAATTTTTTTAATTTATCCATGTGTAGAAGTAAAGATTAAACCTATTCTCTTTCTTGCCGATTACCGTATTAATCCTGGCATCACTGTCGTGGCTATTTCTGTTACTAAACGTGGAGTGCAGATATTATAATTTAATCTAATCTATTTGTAGTTTAGGCGCTATAGCTGGTGAAATTATTGCGGTCGTAAAACTTGACATCTCACGTCTAACTGGATTAGTTCAAAATGATGCTGTGTAAACATATTAACCTGGCACCTCGTTTTTATAAGTAGGCGGATAACTTTCCAACATTTATCCTAAAAAATCTTCGATGCTATAATATTACTAATATAACGAGTATGTATAGAGTTGATCAAAGTAAACCCAAGAATCAAATACTGCTCCATTAAATACAAATATTGCACTCTCTATAAAATCGTATATCTTCAAAAAAAAATATATAAAGAGTATGGCACCTTTATCCTCCGCAAGGAATAGACGAGTAATTTTACATTTATTTTTAATTTTTGTCTCAATATAACATTGTGTCCTTGAAATACATGTCCCTAAAGAGACGACACAGGTTTTTCCTCTAATCGATATATGTCTGCAGAAAAACCTTACAGTGTTATTACTTAAATACGTTACTTACATTCGGTGACATTATAAATTCACAAACGCTGTTTGTTATTGCTTTTGAAAATGTTATTTGCAGTACAAAGAGTTGTGTTAAAAGAATAGGAAGGCTAACTATGTTCTTGCATAAACTGACAGCAGAAGCGGAAATTCAATTAAAAGTTTAGTTGGTTTGATTTAAACTCACCCATTTAATAATTTCTTTATTAGTTACCATAGGTGCTATATGAATGATAATAATCTTAATTTGTAATTAATATAGTCTTCATTCTTTTAGATACGAATTATCTTATTCGAGACTGTGGATCCAATTGTAAACATTCAGATGTTTTTGGTGTTGTAATAAAACATGAATCATGCTTCATATGTCACTCAGATCTTTGTAACAGTGCGTATTCTGTAAGCTTGTCGATAACATTGTGTTTTTTGATAATCGTTGTGATAATTTATTAAAAACTATTTTTGGTAAAAATGTACTAGTTATTAATTTTTCCCAAAGATTTAACATTCACCTCCGAAAGTCGAGAGAGAAAAGATAGTTCATATCTTCATTAGTACGAAAAAAAAATTGGGCCATGTTATATTTTATTTATTTATTTATTGTAATAGGATAATAGAAGTTAACCATATTATTATTTACTTAAATTCTCTCACAAGATGGCGGTACTCATGATAATTTTAAGATAATATATAAAATATGGTAACTGAAATTTAAATTAATTTTTTTTTTGTTTTGTAAATATACCTAGTACTATTTATTAATTTTGTCTAACACATTTTTCACAAACTTTCACTTTTAAAATTTTAAAATCGGGAGATGCTTTTAGGATTATTTATGAGGAAGTAAAATTAACCCTCGAAAAATACAAAGGCGAAGTCTGATGGTAGAAACTAACAACTTTAAGATTTATAGTCCTTAAAATATTTTGAATTCCTAGATAGTAAATATTTTCCTACTTAATTTTGTTCCTGTCTTCTAGAAAAGTAATACGCTAAAGTAGTACTTTTTCATGTTCTTGAAAAAAATGTACTGGATAACTTTATACTAGTTGACTAAAATCTATTTAAATATTAAAAACAATTTAGAAAGGCTCCTATCTGCTTTTGTTCTACAAATAATGCTATCATGCTAAAAGTCGATAAACGCCGAAAAATTCAAGATAATGCTTTGTGGAAAAATATAGGAGAGCTTAATTTTAAGCAGTAAATAAATGATGCTCTACTGTAGCTGAAACAAAAATGAAAGGATAACCAATAGTACGTCTGAAATGACAATGTACAATTTATGCAAAAATGGATAAAGGTTAAATTATACTTCTTTTGAAAGCATCAGTCTTCAATAAGAAAATGTAAAGCGCTTTACTGTAAATATTATAAAGTTCTCAAAAACAAAGAGAGCTCCTGTGGTCACTAATTAATTTTAATGATGTTCTGTATTCTTCTACAATACTTAAAACATTTCAAATTTCCTTTTGGAAATAAACACCCTAAAATTATAGAATAAATAAGCAAAAGGAGTTTTTTATTTTAGTTATATTCCAAGACACGCCTTCCAATTATTATGCAATTATAAATATAACTATGAAAGATGTTATCTCGTGGTAGCATCAGACGACATCTAATACTCGTTAACTAATTGTACATGTATTGATATGTTGAGTACCATTGTCATATTTGGACAAGTGCTGTCAACCATCATCTGGCAGTTGTAGACTTTGTCGAGAGGCAGGCCTTGAGATTGACGTATCACGAGCCAGACCAGCTCATGAGTGCCAAATTAGATTGCCTGGGTCATATACATGGTGTACCTAGTCTCGTTGGTGTTAATTTTGGAAAGTGTTAGCTTTTATTTTGCTTGATATAATTAGCAGTTACATAGGATGTTAAGTATCGAATTATTGACAAAGGGTATGGGTTAAAAGGTAGATTTATATGGCGTAAATATAAATCAATACATATATTTATACTTTTAAATTTAATCATTTTAATACATACACTATGTACACTGGTACAGTTTGTACACTGGTTGTTGCAAGAGAATTTATATTAAAGTAGAGATCGCTTATTTCACTGCATATGGGTTCTACATATAAATTTTAAATCAAAAGCTTCCTGCTAAAACAAACAGATTTCCATCTCCAGTGAATCTTAAATTATTTGCGGCGTAGTTAGCTTTCCAGCACAGGAGAAAATGTTTTTCCTGATCTATGGATAGCACTTATAATCACTAGAAATTTAACTTATAAAAGGTAAATACTTATAATCTTTTTACCACGATTTATTTACTTCTATAAGATTACTACTAAAGGTACAATAAGACATCTGTTGAAATTTTTACATTATTCTTCTTTAAAAAAAAAATTAACAGTGTTTGATTAAATTATTTTTTTAACATTACAAACTGTAATACATAATTGCAAAATTAACAAAAATTGTTGGATTCAAGTTTCCTAATAAATATTCATGAATAATTTAGCTTTCTAAATAGAATTAGACCGTTGTTGTTTCTAGTTGTCTAATTATACAAACATTGACACGTGTTGTGTTCCCAGATTAAGTTTGACAAATAAACCCTTTTAGCGGAACGTGCTTCCAAGGATAATAAATTACTTTTAGTATATGAAACTATATAAATATGTTAGCTGTCATGTTTTTATGTAATGGCGTAAAATCTGACACAGGAGTTAGTATCAAGTTTATTAAAGTACTCGTATATATCCTTGTTCTCTCAAGTTTTATTGAACAAATTTTAACATAAAAATTGGCGATCTAACACTTATTGCTTATATTATTCGTATTTTTGTGTATAAAATGTACTTGTTTAAACAACCATGTTTTCAAGTTATTAATGGTTATTTAAGCAAAAATATAAATATATATATGAACATTTTAAAAAGGTATACTTTAATTATTTCTAGATCAACTTAATCTGCTCATATATCTCTTCATTTATTATGTTCAATACAATTGTCATTATATTATCAAATAATTGGAAAATATTATGTCTAGTAACGCAATCTAGACCTATAGATATAGGTACCTAGTGCTAAAGGGGGCCATGTTATTCTATTCAATTCAGAAACGATTAACTTCGTTTGGTCTGAGAATCTATAATTTTTTTTATTTTTCATTTCAACTTAAAATTGAACTTGCGATGAAAATAAATTAAAAAGAAAATCATTACTTACACTTGAAACATGTTACAATTTTCATAAATAAAAATTGGAAAGTTATAAAATATACTACTACTACTATATTTTTTCCGAAAAATTTCCTTGCCTCCTAGGAGGACGTCAGAGTTATGTAGAGGTTTTAACTCACTAAAACCATATCGATAGCCGGAACTCTCTCCACAATGGCTGTGGACCATGTTCAGTCAGCATTCTCCTCGGAATGCTACGCTTCTTTCTGCAATAAGGTGAAAAGAAATCGTAACTTAAGTAACATTCTTCATAATCGAATAGGTCTAAACTCGAAATAAATCCTAGCGCATCGAGCTTGTTTCATGAAGATTTTAGTAAGCTAGCTTTGTATCGAGTAGGTCTCGGGTTCCATTCAGGGGTCACACGAGTAATGGAATCTAAATAGTGGTTTTTTGAATCCGCCTGGCTAACAGATTTCCTGTATTGCGGAAGTCAAACATGTGAGAGGCCGAGTATTCTGGGCGTGTGCTATACCATAAACGTGTTAAATCAATAATGTTAAATAACAAAATGAACATACAGTCCATTTTGTTATTTAACATTATTTGAAATAGAGGTCAAGTGTTAGCCCATTACAGATAAAAAAGGAATAAATATCACTTAAACAATATATACAAAAGCAGTTTTGTTCATCAATCACATTAACAGCTGTAAATGCATACGGATGAGATTTTGACTATGCGATGTAGAAAAGTTTGGCGACGGTGTTAGGCTATTTATTTTTGGAATTGTGTAGACCCTCCCTTATTTTTTTTATTTATTTTATTGGAAATTTATGATTTCTAATGTTATTTGTACACTTCAAAATTTTTACTAATAATAATATTTATTTTTTGATGTAACATATATCCTTCACGAGTGTACGTTGAAATACTATAGATGCGATCGCGGAAGGTAAATAAATGTTTTTCATTACATGACATGCCATATGCGTAGGTCACACTATAAGTTTTGCGTAACTTAAGAAAACAACATGCTATAACCAAAATATTATGTTTTTTGCTTTTCAAAATACTCAATAAATAACTCAATAAAACAGGAGGACCACAGATCTGAAGGCATGTTTTTCTACGTGCTGATTGAACGCTATCACTGCCTCTTATTTTTTTTATTTAGCTCGTTCACCCCTGTTACGACTATACATTTCAATTCTTTTAATTTCCTATTTATTATTCATGCTTTTCTTCTTCTTCTTCCATACTCATACTAATTTTTCTCGCTTTCATTTCGTCTTTCTTTTTCAAACTTCATACCAATTCTTTCTTTCATACATCGCGCTTAAATAAGAGGACACAGCTAATTTATTTATTTACAATTTTTATTAGTCCAATTATTATTATTTAAATATTATTTTCTTAATTTCTAACGTCTTTGATTTCATTTTTTCCAATTTTACAATACACAAATTATTTTACATTTTATAATAAGTAATTTAAAAATATGTCTCGGCTTTTGTCCTCTCTCATTGTGAGCGCGATGTTGCCTTCTAGTTTCACACCCATTGTTATCTCACAGTCAAACCGTTCTCTTCCATACTCGGGACAGCAGGTGGGCCACGGTCTGGTCGAAAAGGGGACCCCTTTTGCCTTCTCTTTTTGCGCCCCATTCCGCGGCCGCAACCTTGGCAGCAGCGGCAGCGGCAGCCGCTCGCCTTTTGTCCGCGGCCTGAGGCGGCTGCAGGTTCTCTTCCTTCCGGAGGTGACCATACCTGGCGTTCATCCTCGCCATTATGTGTGAGGTGATTAGGCCTACCAGGGCGTCCACCTCCGGAACCACTTCAGGGCCGGCGGTTAGTGAGACCGGTGCTGCTGGTGCTGTTGGCTTGGGCGCGTTGCGGGCGATTTCGGCCCCCAGCTCCGCGATTTGATGCTCAGACGCGGCGAGGCGCTTATGCATACGAATATTTCGTCGCGAAGCCACCTCGTCGCGTCGTTGGCCGTCCTGCGGGCCATCGCCTCTGACACGTCCTTAAAGCCAGCAGCAGCGTCTTTCTGCGCGTTTTGGCTGGTCCCCTTCAGGTGACTTGATATTTTAGCCACCCGGAGGACCGCCTCGGCGTAATTAGACGCTGCTGCCTGCAGGTCCCGATCGTTGCCGCTGTTGAGCGGCTGCCCTTGGCTGGCGTTTGCCAGCTTTTGGGCGATCTCGGGCTCTGCCTGGGACCTCAGTGCCGCGCCAGCCCCGGCAGAACGTTTCTTACCTGCCTCAATTTTGTTGGCCTGTTTTCATTTTCAAACACCCTTTCACAAGACTGCTGTTTTTTTTCGGGTTCAAAACAGTAAACCTATGATTCATCTTCTGTGACAATGTCATAAACAGCATTAGAAAGTCCGAGGTCGTACTTCAGTAGCATCTGTGAGCACCATTCCACGCGAGCCCGCTTCTGTTCCGCTGCCAGTTCATGAGGGATTCCACGACAAGAAAGTTTCCGAACTCTCAATTCTTCATGTAAAATTTTGTGAATTTAGGTCATACCAATCCTTAATAGTCCTCGAATTGTCTCATAGGTAATCCGCGTGTTTTCTTCAATTAGCCGCTTAACAGTAGCCACATTATTTTTGTTGACGGCGGTTGAAGGCCGCCCTTTACAAAATTCGTCATGTAAAGAAACTCGACCTCTCTCAAATTCATTATGCCATCGCCTCACGGTGCTCAAGCAAGGTTCTTCTCTCCCAAAAGCATTTTGAAGAAGAGTAGCACAGTCTTGCGGAGAGAGAGAACTTTTAAATAATAATAAAAAAATCATCGTTCTAAAATCTTTTTGACTTAATTCCATTTTCGTTGCGTACGTAGAACTTTCATGTGTGATAAAAAACAATTGACAAATGATTTCCCGCCAACTTTTTTTATTACTAAGAAGGTTGCAACGTTTAAAAAAATATAACATTCAAAATTCAAATAGTTCCGATTATCTAGAAGTGCAAAACTTTTGGTGTGCCCCAAGTATGATATAAAATTTTATTTATACCGAAAAGAAAAAACCTTTTAAATTCTCTGTTTTCTTATCTGACGTTCATGCTACCATAAAAAGATTAATTTTTATAAAGAATGCAGAAATGGCTTGAAATAAAAATGACTAGAGAGTGCAGTTGTAGGGAAAGGTAAAAGGACTAACATTCCCGTAATTTATCACACAACGTTGGCTCTTTGTCTAAAGCAGCATACCGTATCTCCATGGTATATTATTATCTACTAAAAAGTATGTTAATATTTTAAATCGTTACCAAAAATGTTGTTTCCTTTTTTACACTATATTAATTTTATTTTAATTTGTGCTATGTTGTTTAATAATTTATTTACAATTAGTAATTATTTATTTTTTAGGCTAATGTCCTGTTTACTCAAAATCCATCACTATTTTAACAAGAATTATATAAAAATATTAACTTCTGAGAATAAGGGATATCATTGAAAATCTGTATTTTCCAATTACAAAATTGCGATGTATGAAACTAATAAAATGTTATGTTTATCTAAATACCATTATAAAACATTTGTGAACTATAACTATGTCAAAATGCTTTCTACTCTAAGCTAGTAATATTTATAGACAAGAATAAAGTTTTTCTTTCATATAATCACCAGCGTTTTTAATACAATTTGGACATAGGTATATACAATTTTCAGGAGCACTATTATTTCATGAAAAGGTTCATTCGACATTGAGCTGCGTTCAAAGAAAATATACACTGATACAAAATATACTATTAAATCAAATAGTGTAAGATTTGTATGCTAGATTGATGTGTGATGCGAAAGGCAGAAAAAAAACCTTTTTTTATTGGTTGTGGGCTAGCACTTGTCCTCTTTTTCTGCTGATGACAATGAGGCCGTAGATTGAGAAACGTGTTCGCCCAGAATACTTTTCACATGTATTACATATGAAATATGTTGTAAAATACCGAAGTCTTTATGTATTATATTATTTACACCTGTTCTGTTTGCTCATATGGTGGTAAAAATGTCAATCTTAAGTTTTCTTTAACCTTTGATCATTACAGCCGGCATATACGAAGAATGAATTTTAGTAAACGTAAGTTTTTCTACAAAAATGATTTTGAAAAATAACTAAAAGTTTCTATTACTTTAAAATAGGAATACAACAATGCTGTTATGGCGGCAAATTGACATTGAGGATGGTACCTAGCAAAGCGGGTTCAAAAAACTTTATCACATCTTGACTCCACTACTCTTGTGGCCCAGGAATCAAACTTGGGACCACCGTTCTACACACACGGAGGCCGTTGAAACGTTTTGATTTACGAGAATGTTAAAAAGACTGCTAGTCGGTTAGGTAATCGACCGCAAATGGTTAGTTTTTAAAATACTATAAAATTCATGAACGCTTTAATATGACACATGAGATTGTGTCTACATTTCTAAAATGAGGCTTGATACATCGATGGGTCACTAAATCTCTTAATTAGTATCTCTATTTTTCTTTACAAATATTCAACACATTAATACAAATGTGCACTGTTTTCTGAAGCCACGTTAATTAATAACAAAACTTATTTCAAAGATAACATGTAATTAATGCGTTTTTATCTTATCCGTAAAATCTTTAAACAAATTAATTTTGCATTGGTAGTGAAAACATCAAACTTTGAACCTATTACTGGTCGGAAACTTTTTAATTGACCACAACGAGTTGCTAGGCGAACTTCGGTTGTAATACAACAAACTTATTGCTAACTTTAAACTGTGACTCCGTATATATATATTTATTATACAGCATGTACTGTGAATAGTTTGTGTACTACTTTGTATATATGTAAGTATTTTGGTCTTTGCATAGATTTATTTTATCGACAATGGGCTATCACTTGACCGTAAATTTAAGCGATGATAGGTGACAATGAGGCTGTAAATTATACGACAGCCGTAAAGCATTTATATTACATGTAAAACATAACATTTTAATGCAAAATGAAAATATACATATGTCATTTCCTCTAAAAGTTTTTGACTAGTAACGTCTTTTTTACACATGTAAGGTACTGACCTATTTACGTTTCAGCAGGATTTTATTTGTAGCTTGGTTCTATGACTATCATTAGTTAAGTTGATAATTAGTGTAATTATCAGCACACGTCATATTTTTAATTTTAGTAAACATTGATGCTCAATGGCATCTAATTAAATACTATGTTTGAAGCTTTCAAACTTCATAATTATCTTCTGTCTCTTTTTTCTCTTTTTGAATAGTTACCCTTTATCAATATCCGTATGTGGGAATAAAATGCAGAAGTTCCTAAAAGGGATGAATACATGGAAAAAGGAAAGGATATATGAAAGTAGGTTTTCACGATCATGCGGAAAATGGAACGAGAGGGATTAGTTGGCAGATAGCTAGAAATTATAGAAGACCTTAAGATTATTAAGTTAATTAAAAGTTTTCATTGAAAGTTGATTCGTATTTACTGTGTTATTCCAAAATAATTTTATTGCTGGTAAAATTATCCATGACAAACTCCAAAATCACTATATCCATCTCCATAAAAATTGTCATATATGTATATCATAGCACGAAATTTTTCTTCACTTGTTAATTAACCACCAATAGCGCTGCATGCAGAATATAAACTTCTTTTTCATTAATAATTTGAACGTAGTAATTACACTTTTGAATATTTACAAATAAATGTAACTTAGCATTACATAGTTCGTCGGGTTCACTTAGCAATATAATATAAAAATGTTCACTGTTTAAATTAAATTCTCTTGAAAGTTCCAATAGTTAAATAAAAATGCAGGTTTCATTGTAAAAGAAACTAACTTCCGTTGTGAAAAATCCATTTTAATTTTTCTACGCTTTTTGCAGTAACATCAAAGGAGACGTTAAATGCGAAATAAAAAATCTAGCAATGACAAATCTACAGAGCATAAATAATATGTATTAAGTCTTATCTATCAGTTTTATAACACCTAAAGTAAAAATGGAAAAAAGTGGTGTCAAAATCTGTTTAAACAATTAAAAAGTCATTAATAACATAAAAACATAATTTTTGTTGCTTAAATAGCTTAAATAGAGAGTGGTAAGAAAAAAAATGTTGGCATTGAGTTCTTTCAATATTATAAACATTAATAATTTATGCGATCGGCAAAAGATTAGAACTGTTGTAGCTTAATATATGTATTATATAGTTGTGATTGATTACAGATAAACTCAATTGCTATAACAACAAGAGAATTTCCGCCAGACGATCCGATTGTTCAAAACTCAACAAATAGGTCCTCTGAATTTACATATGGCTCAATTTCATGCGTCCAAATGATCATAACTTTGATATAAGTTCACGTAAAATTTAGCGGATGAACAATTGATTCAACCGTAAAGTTTGGTATAAGTAACAGCGTGAACCTAACTGCAAATTTGAAGGTTCAATTGAGATTTTTTTATTCAGCGAAGCACAGGATGGGTAGTACATTCTCGAAATGGTACGCGATACGCCTGCTTGTACCAATGTACCATACCAACAACTTCATATCACGCTTGTCATTTTGAGACACAATTTGCCATTTTTTTTTAATTTTATTTCATATACATGAACACACAATGTAAAGAACAAAAAATACAAAAACGCAACAAAAACTACAATCGGTTTTACTGTGCGCCGTAATCTTATTGCTAATAAATTTTAAGAAAACAGTTAGTTGTGGGTAGAAATTCAGAAGTAGAAATAGCAACATGTAAATGTATAGCTCAAGTATTCGCAGAAATAAAAATGGTTCATGCTTCACAGGTTGTTTCAGGAAATATTATTTTTCATATATGTTTATAATTTTTGTTATTGAGTTTTTCTACAACGCTTATTGGTAATTTATTAATTAGATAAGGTGTAGTATATTCCAGTACCCGTTTGCCTGCAATTGTTAATGTATTTTGGAATGACCAACTTTTGTTTATTTACGCAATGCAGAAGTCCTAAAACAGATCCATGTGCTGTGACTTTTGTTACTTGGATCTCCTCGCTATACTGTTGGGCCACTTTAACTTGGTAAGATCTCTCTACCACATAATTTTGACACCTGTTTAAGAGTGGCCCCCGGTTTCCGTTATCTTGCAACTTTTCTAGGCGAACTTCATGTCGCAAGGTGTCAAACGCTTTGCTATAATCAATAAAAACGACAAGAAGGTGTTTTTTGTTATTTAGGTGTTTGTTAATAGAATTAGTAAATGTGGATAACAACTGCTATATATTTTATTACGTTGAAAGCCATATTGTCTATCCGACAAGATGTTGTAATCTGAAAAAAAAATATGAATTTGTTGATAAATATACTTTTCTATGATTTAATTTACTACAGGAATAATCGTAATGGGTCGGTAATTATCGTAATTAGTTGAAAAACGTTTTTTTGGCATGGGTCGTACTAGACCAGACATCAAGCCTTGAGGATATTTGCCTGTTAATACTAAGCGGTTTATAAGTTTAGCAATAGCAGCAGCTAGTTTCTCATGTACGATCTTGATGTCATTTACCCGTATATTGTCTAGCCCAGGGGATTTTTTGTACAAAGTGTTTGTTTTAATTATTTTTATGATATCGACTGCTTCTGCCCTTTTGAATCTACATGAGACATAGCAGCTGAGATTTTGTAAGTGTTTCTGTCTAGTAGTGAAACTGTACATTTAGGTATTATATCCTGTACACATCACATTGTGTACAATGAAATGTTTGGCCAAGTTATTAGCAATATCTATTTCTGTTATACCGGATTTACAAACAGAACGTGTGATAATATTGTATAGCGAGTTTTTTATTTTACCGGTTAGTCAATTTATTAATTGCCAAAGCCGTTGATGATTATAGTTATATGAATAAATTTCGTTTTTCATACACATATTTTTAGTGTAGTTTATTTTTTTATTTACATAGTTTCTTGTTTTATTATACTGTAATTTTAAAGAAATGTTAAATCTGTCATTTTTCCATTTTTTTAAACATTTATCTCTAAACTGACAGGCCTTTATAACCTCATTATTTATCCAAGTATTAGAAGATCTATTACGATTAATTTTTACTCTAATTTTTCTTCTAGCGTTATCATAATAAGTGTTGATTTTGTTTTTAATTTGTAAATAGATTTGATCGGGACATGCCATGTTCATTATGGGTATCAAATTAATTTCATTTAACTTGTTGTTTAAATAATTTATGCTTTATTATAGTTTTACATTATGGTACAATCTGTGTAGCTCACGGCCCCACACAGGCGAGTACGATCATTTGATGGTCTGCCAGCATAGTGTCGATAGTCGCGGTGAGTAGGTCTTGTGTACGGGATCTTACGTATATATGTATGACTAATACAAGTTTGATTTAAAATGTTTCTACTAAATTCTATTCGCGTATAAACTGTTATCCCTCACACTAGACCGAAATTATACATCATATTGTTATACTTATAAATTACATAGCTGTCAGTTTTTGAATCAAGATTCCTATCACCAATTATATACAAATCGTTATCCAAATTTATGTCTTTAGTGAGCAAGTGTAACTAGTCTATAAACAAATGTTTACTATTGTTAAGCGGACGGTAGACTGCGTACAGCGTTGCGGAGTAGTTTGTTTGTGTAGTTATTTTATACAAAATACATTCGAAGTGTAAAGTATTGGCAAGAGTGACAATAATAATATTTTTTATTGATGTAAACAATTATACCACCACCTATACATATCTTACGCAGTCTCGTATACATTTCATAACCATACAGATTATATAAGCAACTTATAGACTCACAGATATTAACCTCTGACAATATTATTAAATCAGGCTGCCGTTTCAGTGAACTAATAGTTTCTTCCAAAGCGGAGAATTTTTTTATTAACGAACGTATGTTAATGTGTATACAAAGTAAATTAACAATGTCATTTGTAACGCTTTCCATAAATTTAGTTAGATTTAAACAATTGTTTTTTTCAAATATTTCGTCCTTAATAAAAATTAGTCCATAAAAAATAATATTAATAAATAAAGAAAAGAAATATAAGTTATTGAAAATATAAAATATTATAATCAGAGTATTTCATTTTATACTTAACTTATTAATATCTTCTGTGGATCTAATTATAATTATTTCACTATCGTTATTTTTACGTACACGAATTACACCATTTTTACACCAGATAAACTTATAGGTTTGTTTTAATTGCTGTTTAGCATTCCATAACAGTTTTTTGTTATAGGGGGTTATGGATTCCCGTAACAGTAAGTTTTTAATAGCCATTTTTTCTGTTAAATTAGGCATAATGTCTTTTACTTACAGTGAATAGATTTTGCATCTCGTTATAATGCTGTTTACTTTTGTTGCAACGCCTTTTAAAAGTATCTCGTGGTCTCATAAGAATCAATTGAAATCTATTCAGTTGCATATAGTTGTTTTTATCGTTGTGCCTAAAACTTCTTAAAATTAGATCAAAAAAATTTTGAACACTTTTTTTAAAGAAATCTTTCAAAATTTTAATAAAAAAATGTACACTGCACAGTTTAATAACGTTAAATGTAATTAAAGTGTGCAGTGATATTTTTGTTACAGTTTACCTCAACTTGCGAACAGCGACAATTAAACATTGAAATAAAAAATAAGTGGGCCGATACAATTTAAAACTAAAATTTCATTTAAAATTTAGTTTAAATAATAACGGGCCGATAACGATTTATTATTTATTTAACAAAGGTACTTGTTTAGATATGTTTGTAGATTGACAACATTCCGCGAATTCAGTTTTGCAGAACGTATCTTAGATTATTAGTTTCCAGTGGATTACGGTTGTTTATGATGATTATGACTGTCTCCGTGGCGCAGTACTTTATTCGCTTGCCTTGTAACACAGTGGTTCTGAGTTACATTCCTGAGCTACAGGAGTAGTCAAGCCATGATAATGATATAGTTTTTTGATCTTGCCTGGCTACCACTCCTCAATGTCAATCTGCTTCTATAATAGTATTGTTGTGTTCCAGCAATCATACATGTAAAGTATTTTAAAATGAAATAGATTTTTAGTAATTTTTTAAAATAATTTTTATAGAAAAGCTTACGTTTACTATAATTCATTCTTTGTATATACTCTGTCTGTAATGACCACGAGAATTTATGACTTAGGTCCCCAATATGAGCTAACAGCACAAGATTAAATATTATAATACAAAAGAATTAGGTATTTTACGTTTCATACGTTTGCCAGTATTCTGGTTTCGGGATTTTACCCGTGTGATCTTTACTATATTGTAACAGTTTTTATAGATTTTTTCTTTAGCGTATCTTATGGAAATAACTGCCGTTTCTCAAAGGTCCTAATTTATATTCTATTAGAATAATGAAATTATTAAAAACTCAGTCATGTCGAAGGCGTGGTTTATTATTTTGTACAACACAAAACGAGCAAAACTATGATTGTATATTTAATAAATATAAAACATTCGCCACGTAGTATTATTCATACTACAAATCATTTCAAACCTGCACAAAGTATTGTAACACGGTAAAAAATATTAAAATATATCCAGTAGTTATTGCTATTACCCGTACATCATCTATTGAAAAAAATCGTGTGTGCAACTCGGTAAAAATTTTTGTTTATAGCATTGACTGAAGGACTAAATTATTTATTATACCTTATAACTAAATTAAATAAATAGTTCCACAGAGTTAATTCATCCATAAACGATACTCCTACATATTAATAAAATTAGCTTTTAAAATATTATATGTTAAATTGGAAAGTAAAAATGCGAAGAAAGATTAAAACGTAGCTTGAAATATCAGACAAGAGAAAAGGTTAATAGGTTGTCTTTTGAAGATCACAATTGTTGCTTTTATTAAAATTATGGACTGAATAGTTTAATTTAATGGGCTAAATATAATATAATTTTATTGCTGTACTTATTAAAGTATCAAGTAATTAATTAAACATAGTTACATATTATACTCGTAAATTATAACGCTTCTCTTGAGAAATAAACTATTTTAACAAGAGGGTTTCTACTATAGAACATTGTCAATTGTTTAAAGTTGCACTAATTGTTTTATAATTTATCACTTAATATAACTTGATTAAGGCTTCTTGACGTTTTAAAGATTAAATCATGTATAATAAATAGTACGATTTCATGTTGTGGCAGGCAACTGTTATGGCATTAATTAAATGCTCGATTTACCGGTTTAGATATAAAAATATTTTTTGAACATGTTTCAGTATTATATAATATAAATTAAATGTGTCGGAGCAGTTACTACAATCCTTGTTTTACTGCTCTGACATGCAATTTTATAACATGTAATGTATTTAGTTAATATTATAAATAATTAGACTTTTCCGTGGCGTAGCGGTTAAGCGCATGCCTTGTAGTACGGATAATATGTACTATTTGGATTTCAGGGTCACATAAGTGCAGAAGTATGTACAAGTCTGATGGAAGGGTTTCCCAAATCTGCTTGTATAGTTATTAATTATTTTATTAATTCACCGCCACAACAGTGTTGCTATTTTCCGGTAGTTAGTTAACAATGATTCATCAATGAACTATTTTACAAATTGCTGAGTTTCTATATAATGTTATAAAAAAAAAATACTTTGTAAGAAACGGATAACTAGGAAAGTAATATTCTGGTCAGCAATAAAAAATGAGGTCAGGTAGATTTCCTGTCGCAACATGTTCTTGGATGTCGGCGGGGAAAATTACTGTTTACGAAGTTTAATAAAAAACTAGTTCTCCGAACGATATTTAAAAATAAAATTATAGTCAATAATATGGCATCCTTCACCTATAACACATTTTAGTAGAGATGACACGTTCGATTTTCGATCGATAAACTGTAGCTGTATTTGAAGAACACCATTTTGCTTTTATGTCAAAGTTTACGAGTATTTCTTCTTGTTTACTACCAAGTGAGAAACCGCGACTGTGTTTTAGTGTTTTATTTTTCGATTTCTATCAGAAATTGTATAGGAAAGTAAATATTAAATGAAAGATTCTGTTGATTGGTTATTAAAAAACCACATTTTTATCAAATTTAATATCAAACGACGAAAGTTTCTTGAAAATTTTACGTTTACTATGTGTCTTTATTGCACATGGCTCGATGCCAAGAAATGTCATGGAACATCATAAGCAAAAGTTTTGATACAAACTTACACCACATGGTATTCTCATATAGTTGATAGATAAGAAGAAAAAATAAAAAGTGAAACAGTTATTAAAATATTTTTGTTGTTTTATTGGAAAGTGAAAACCAGATTGTAAAAGAGAATTATATTATTTACATAACTGTTGCATACCGTTTTTAATACAAAAAGCTTAGATTCGCTACGGTAATCTAATAGTAAGTGATACTTCTTTGTACAATCTATAACAATCGATAAGAATCTTTTAAACGTATGCCCTGGAACCATTTCTTGCTATCATTTCATTATCACCATTTTTCCTTTCCTTTATTTTTTCTTTTTGTATTTTTTTTTTCTCTTTATGCCCACTATTATTATTTTTATGCAAGCATGTATATTAATATGTATGTATATTTAAAAATTGTCGTCTCATTTATATGTGTATTCACTCCCCCTCTCTCTCATCTTTATTTATATTATTCTTATTTTATCTTTTTATTCTCTATTATTCTTTTTACGCACCCTATATTTATATTTACTTCTGCTCAACCCTAAGGCAGACTGGCGGAGACTGCCATTTGGCATTAAGTCCACCTTATGTACAAGTTACATTAAAGTTTTATGTATAAAACTTATTCTATTTATTTAAAAAAATTATATTTTTTTAAATAAATTCGAATAAGTAGCGACGCTTAAAACTAATGGACACATTGTTTTTTTGTTATTCATTAAACATATATTGGATATATTTAATCATTTGTTTTATTATACAATCCGGATGTCATGATCGACATTATCAAATTGTTCAAATTAATAAACGTTTCTTAAAGTTGTAGTTTCGGTTTGGTATATTTGACGTAATTGCATTTAATTATGAGATTACTTTTTTATCTTTTAGTTAATGTAAATAAAAACTAATAGTTAATATAAGGAATGTGAAAATAAAATCTTTTTTCGTTATGCGTATAAAGATTTTTATAAAATGATAAATATTATTGCATAGTTATGGCCATTCAAAATCACTTACCATTAAGTGAACGGTCCACTTGTCAATTCATTATTTAATTAGAAGTGTAAAGGAGTGATAAGTTTCAGCAAAGTAGTATTAGAATTTGTGCGTAGTATTGAATATTTATACAATAGTTCCCTTTCGCGCCTACCCTTCCATTAGCTTAAGACGAAATTTGCATAACCCTTTTCATTTCTGTCCACCCCGATAAGTACGAAATCCGTGTGATCTTATACTGTCAAAAATTCCCTAGTTTTATAGATAATCCTGTTTCTTGTAGCATGTATTTTATCCAAGCGAAATAGAAAAGGCTATTGAAAGGGACCGAAAAGTTTTATTATAAGTAATGGAATAATTTTCAATAGAGAAAATTCCTCGTTTCAAAGTTCAATCTGATGTGTTATATCTATTCTAGACATATGGGCATGGTTTTATATACATGAATAATTGTTTCTTTATTACTAACAAGATAATAAACATAGTACATAATAATAACTAAACCAGTTTTTTGTTCTGTTTGAAGCAAAGATCTAAATAGAAATTAGAGACTATGGCCCAAGATAGTCCACAGCAAATTACTATTTATTTTGAGAAAGAGAAAAAGCGAATGATATATGCATGGACGTTCATCTGATAGTCAATGATAAACTCTAAATATACGAATGATTTTAAAATATAAAATCGACAGAAGCTCTTCTAGTGATTAGTAGTTGGGATACAAAACGACACGCTTGTAACTCACCAAGAAACGAGAAGCTACTCTCAAATGGTGTACAATCATTTATTTGAGAAAATTCCTAAAAATTCTCTCTAAGACCTGTTTGTAGTGAACAAAATAGTATTTTTTGTTATTTTCAGGGTTCACTCATTTTTATGAAAACTCGCGCTCATTTCTGCAAATAAGTTTTTTGTCGGTGGTACTTCGGTATAAAGCGACTATTAAACATAGTTTGACTGGCCGTACCCTGAAGTATTTGGCTATTAGTATTTTGATTTTATTAAACTCTTCATTGCGATAAAAATTATCATTTCTTCAGTAAAGAAATGTCCTTTTATAATTTAAAACGCGAAATAAATTAAAATATTTTAATTTCTCGAACAGGGTAAGAATACTGTCTTCAGCAATTGCCGACTTTAATTTATGGATTGAGATAATTCAAGAGCGCAATGGCTCTTACTGCCGGTAGCAGACGTGTAGATAGGGGAATATGATTTTATTTAAAAATATAATATTCAAATACTTTCGGTAATAACAAAAATCCGTTGCTTTTCCCTGTCAGATATGATGATGTCAGATGTCAGTGTACAATAAACAACAATGTCATTGAATGAACTAGATAGTTCGAAAACTTTCGAACTTATTTTTATTTGTTTTATTAGTTTTAAAAATGTCTACAGTCAGTAAGTTAAATGTAAAAAGCGAATTGAAATCACCCTAATGAGCCTTTCAAAAGTTGCTGTAATGGGTGTAAATTTAAAAGAGAAAAGAAAATTTTTGTCTCAGTTCCATTCCTGAAACTGTAACGCAAAAAGAACGACGGTTGTTCTAAGCATTTTTATTTTATGGATAGTCGACAAAAATCACTAAAGCCTCAATTTCATTGTCAAAGGGGTTCAGAAACATAGTTTCATTAAGCACTAAATGTTTTATTTAATAAGTTTGTGCTTGCATTATTAAAAAAAATTAAAAGTAAATTTGTGTTTGATAAAAAATGAACTTTCCACTTGCATACACAATTGCAATATATATTTGGAAAACCATTTCATTACTACCTTTTACTTATTCATACAAAATTAAAATTCGTTTAATTTTGGTGCTTTACCGTGAACCTTTTAATGGATTACATATTAAAGATTCATATATGGATTATGTAAATAACATTCATACCATACCGATGTATTTATGGATGAATGTTGGTATGTAATTAATGTCTTAACATTATTTCATTTTAACTTTTGTACAACTACGATACCTAAAAATGACGTCAAAGGAATAACGTATCGGCTAACTTTTGATGAATTTTAAGTTAAATAAAAATGGATTAAACTTGTATTATACATAAAAAACACAATGTCGGGACTAGAAAAAAATTAAGCAGTTGGCCTCACAATCCACTTCCATTGTATAATGCATGGTGAAGACATTCATTAATTAATTCCTTATAAAAGTGAATAAATGTTTACAAAACATACGCATGTTCAGCATATTTTTAACGAAAAACTAAAATAGAAATAAACATGGTATACATAATTTGGATGAGCATATTGTCAACGAAAGAATAAAATACAAATAAAAATGGTAATAGGTTTTAAGTAACTAAGTTAAGCACAACAGTTTGTGTCCCCTATTTAGATATTTAAGCAACCTGCCTTCGCCATTGCTACGAAATAATAGCCTCCTAATGTTAATTCGTACTATTTATTAGCCGCAAAGAGATCAAAATTGGATTAAATTTGATGCAATGAAGTATCTCAGTTAATTTGGGCCATGGTTTAAATTGGATAAACTCGGTGGTAGCTCCTAAAGTTGTTGTCATTAATGCCGACAATCCTCTTAAAGTATGTATTGGGTTTGATATGTACTTCACGTGACTTCAATATTTTTGTTTTAACAGATGTCGTCAATCGTGTATTACGTAGACACAAAATTAAAAAAAAAATTAGGATCATAAATCGTTAGATCAGTTTTTATTTTAAAATAAAATAGTCTTTAATTTTTAAAAGATAACTGTAAATTGTATTCGATTTGATAGTTTGTATTGAAAATTTAAATTGAAAATAAATAAAGTTATATTTTAATTTTTCATGCAATGCAATTTGTTCTCAAGATCGAATTTTCATTCCGTCTTCATGGATTAAAAATTGTTTGAAGCAGTTACGGATCTGTAATATGACTAAGATTCGCATTACACCGGGGCATGTTTTGAATCAGAATATTTAGTTTTTCAGACTTGGTTAATATCTTCTCGTTCAACTTGTCATTTATTTTAAATGATTTAGATATTAAATACTTTATATTTTTTATTAAGTATTAAATCATCATCCTTACATTTCAACTTACAAAAATAAATTCTTAATTATTTGTTAAAAATTATTTCTGTACTTGAGAAGTAGATCAGGAAATCTTATTGTCAATTATTGTTAATTTACTTATAAAATATATACATATATTTTATAAGTAAATTACCAAAACTCTAAAGAAAAGAATAGTTTAACTAACGAAATCTGTGTAGAAAAATAAATAGGAAAGAGAACTTTTTCCACATTATGAAACATGACCCGATAAAGTTAGTTTTCTCTAACTTTTGTTTGCTTTTTATATTTATTTGTTTCCCACTGGGTAGGTCTTATCTATGCTAGATAATATTATTATTTGATAATTTAATACGGTCATGTTCCTTTGTTAATTCGCTTAGAATTTAAAATATTTATGTTCACTGTTCTAGTTATAATGTACAATAAACAAATCGTTGAAAATAAACATATAAATCGTTCGTCGTTTATTTCATAACAGTAACACAAATGGCAAAAGCCCAAAAATATTTATTTTCAATTTTATCTCAAGGGGCCAGTCAAAAACCATGCCAAAAAAAAGTTCAAATAAAAGAAGAAAAATTTTATACATATATAGATAGTTTAGATTGTTACCATAATTTGTTAACATATATGTACTTTTGACTACATATAAGTATATGATAATACTTTAATGGGAAATCATCTTAGGACCAAATGCTTAAAAAAACAACAATTTAAAAACATCAGTCTAAATCAAAATATCTCTCGAACCGTTTTACTTATTTGGACTTGTTCTACCTGCTAAAGCTAATCGAATCGGAAATCATAGAAATAAAAAGGAGATTTCAAAGTCTGGCTGTGTTTGTTGTAAAATTCCGATAAAATATTATCTAAATATTAATTATTTTCATAATCGTTATTATTATTAACGATTATGAAACACTTTTACAATTTATGAATGTTAAATTATATATATTTTTGAATACAAATTCCACCTGAAATTAATACAAGAGACGAAGAAATAATTCACATTTAAAATCTTAATCTTTTATGAATATTAAACCACAATCAAAAGTTTTCATGTTTTTATTGGAATTTTATCTTGATCTACATTAATTAAGAAAAAGTCAAAGATTTTTTTTGTTCTTTTCATTATGGAAATATAAGATGTGACCAAGCATTCATTAGAAGGTCTTGTGTGTTCGCCGTTATATCGTTCCAAAATGATACAGTTTTTTCTTTCACATTTACAAACGAATTTCAAAAATGTATAACATTTAAGTTTATAAATTATTTTTTAAATACTTTTTAAAAACAAAATTCTCATAAAAAGAATAAATCAAACAATAATAATGATATTAATAAAATATACCGTATTTTTCAAAAAATAAATAGTACAAAAATTTTTTCCTCCCTAACGAAATCCTACTGGGTTGTATGGTATTCTACATTTATATCCAAAAGGAAGAAGCACCTTCGAGCGTCATGTGCTTTAATGTATGTCGGTTATAACTCACGCCATGAACGGGGTTCAGTAACGATTCCCTTCCTGTACTTGATGGGTACTAATGGATATTTAGGGACAAGGGTGCCGATAATTTTGCTTAAGGACACTCAAAGACGAGTATGTAATAAATATGTTATGCCAGGTTGCTCTAAAGGAAATATAATTTAATCATGAAGTAAGCAATATCGTAAGTTTAAAACTTATTCAGTTTTTATTTTATAAAGATCAAGAATTATTTTAATTTATTTACTTCAGTAATCTCCGTTATACATTTTTTTTAAATAGTTTTAAGAATAAATAATCATTATTTTGCACACAGAGCTTCTTCGAAAATAAGACAAATACTTCTTTTATCACTTAGTAAATGGATCGTTAATTTTTCGAGAAAACGATGTTAGAGTATTAAAATTAAATGTATTATTATATTCTTTTCAGTGATCAGTATCACTATTTATTTTTTATTGGCTACATTAATATTTTCTACTTAAATATTGGCACTAAAATAGAATGTTTGGTATTATTATTATTAAATATATAATTAAATATTTTTCATCCCTTATTCCATCAGGAATTACAGTGTGAGATAAAATAAATCCATTATTGAGTTTTCAAGGTGTATTTATTAACAATCAAGTTTTACAGCAGCGTACCACTGTTACCGGATCTACAGAATAAATATTTTACATTAATAATGCAAAAAATAAAGGTGCTCTTGCACTATAATTTAAAAAGTTATTTTTTTAAGAGAGTAATATTAAATCTAGAAATTTAAAAACAGCGATTCGTGCTGACACAATCAACAAGTAAAAATGTGAAAGAATATAATCATTATCATTTTAGTATTTTTAGATCTACAATAACTTAAGAATCTCTGAATATTTATTTCAAATCACGTTTCTAATGTAATCAATTTTTCTTTTTTCTTGTTCATTTCAGGTTTTTTCTTTTATTTACTATCATTGATTTTAGTAATTAAATGTTTAAAATGCAGATTCCTTCCTTGTCAATAAATTTATAAATAAGAAATTTTAATTTTTAAGTAAATATTAACTACATTACATGTCGATTTTTATCTACGTAACGAGTTAATTTGAGTAATAAAATAATTAATGCATTGATATTAAAATGAACTTTAACAGAAATACTTTACAAAATGCAAAAAGAAATAGGTGGAAGGCAAGGTGCAAAGTCAGGACTATACGGCGGAAGCAATAACACCACCCAGCCAAACTAGTAATTTTTGCTGAGTGGCTAAAGATGTGTGAGGTCTAACGTTTTCATGGTGAAAAACCACACCCCTTTTTTAACCACGATATTTTTCGCACGTTCTTGTCGTACATGATCCACTTTGCATCACCAGTTATCAACTTCTTCAATTATGGTTCGGTTTCATTACGTCGTAATTAAGAATTACAAATGAGTACACATTAGGTTTCATTCAGTGAGCTCATAAGGCCCCAATAACATCGAGCTTTTTTGTGTACACAGCTTTTTCAAATGCGCCAAAACTGTTTTGTGGTTAATTCTCAGATCCCCAGCTACATCTTAACTACTAATACGCCGATATTGCTTCACTTTTTTAAAAAAACATAATTTTTTTCCGTAGTAGGGCGATCAGAGTGACATGCGTCTATGATATCAAAATTTCCTTATTGGAAATGTTTAAACCAATTTTGCGCTACTTTTACAGTTACTGCATTAGGTCCCTAAACATCACAAATTTTTTTCGAGACTTGTGTTGCATTTTTACCGTTTTTTGTACTAAAATTTAAAATGTATCGAATTTATTCATTAGATTCACTCATTTTAACAATTGAACAAACAAATGAAAATCACACGTTTTCCTAATTTGAGTTTGGAATTGTCTTCTTTAAAATTAAAACTTTTTAATGATACCAAAACCAGCCAGATATAAATGGTATAGCCAAAAAGATTTTATTACAAGTTTATACATACTAATATTTGCGAAAAGACTTTTTCCCCAACCTATTATAACATTTCCATGCTAATAAATGGCTTGCTCGGTTTCAATTATTTGTTTAGTGGTGACGTTACTATACTACAATATGGCGTTAACTATGCTACTATTTATTAAGTATTATTACGTACAAGATTAATTAATAGCCTTGTTTTGTATCTACCTTTATTGTAAAATACATCGAAAAAGAACTAATTTGTCAGTCTTTTTGTTTTCTTTTTTTATTTCTAAATCATTAAATATTTGCTATATACAAGACAATCAAAATTCAAGGAAGTTGTGATTTCAGTGCAAAGGTAATTTATCCCGAAAACCACTCAATTTAACTTTTACTCTAAGAAGGACACCAACCCGTTAACCAACGCGGTAGAATTGTTCTCTTCGTGTCATGTAAAGCACCTTTAAATTGCTACCCAAGTTGATCCCTTATCCTCTTTTATTGTAATGTGTCTGTTCATTTGTATCTCGACAATGATGCCCTAAAATACCTGAAGATAATACCCATTTTATATTTCTTACTGACGAATCATATGCATTTAGTATTATTCCACACATCTTTAAAATATAAGTAAATAAGCGTCTTCTAGGTACAAATTTTTACTACCACAGATTACAAATCCACTTATCACCTGGAGGTATCATGGGGCGCTATTATTAACAATTGTAATTAACTTTGAATTTACATTAAATTGACTAAAAGCTTGTTGTTGACAAAATTTTTTAAAATGATCTTATTCGTTTAGCACGAATAATGTATACTTAGGCTAACATGTATTTTGAATTACAGTTATGACAGCATAAAGTTGTTGATAAAAGTATCCTAGCTTTTTTCATTATCGCCATTCCACTCGTTTACTAGATAAAAAGCATTTTTTTGTTAGAATGTTTTTCCCATAATTAAATGCAAATGAAAATGAAATATTTCTTGAGAAATATTTATATTTTCAAGATTAGTTTATACAAAGTTAGACTTAAGCGATTTAAATTCAATGGGGAAAGATAATATTAGTATCTAAACGGCCTCACTTTGAATAAAGTCAATAAATATAATATATAAAACTGAATATAGGTATAGGTGCTGTTAAGTTTACTTTAAACTAGACTTAAATGAAACTTGTTCAATAAACTTTTGACTTTTTACATCCGCTGCTTTGTTAATGTAGTTTATTATTCAGTTGTGGCAAGTTTTTTCGAATGAGAATACTGAATAAAAGGTTTTGAGTTTACTTAGTTATAGCGACTTTTTTGAGTTATTAAGAATTTTTCTATCAGATTTTTTATATTCTATTCTTCGGTGGTTTAATACTGTTCTAGATTTTCGAGTAAGAATGATTTGACAAATTTTAT
The DNA here is from genome assembly GCA_018245475.1 of Pharmacophagus antenor. Classification (NCBI taxonomy): domain Eukaryota; kingdom Metazoa; phylum Arthropoda; class Insecta; order Lepidoptera; family Papilionidae; genus Pharmacophagus; species Pharmacophagus antenor. Next base: position 3,534 of record DWQX01001219.1, on the reverse strand, counting down.
TGATTAAACATATTATGGGACACTTTGTATGTCCCATTAATGTAAAGATGTTGGACTACTGAAATACCAAGCGCACAAATCGCTGTTTAGTTATTAGCATTATCATCAGTATTATATTGTAAGGAACGGTTAAGATCATACTCATAATTTAACGATTCTTTATGGCATCTGTTGTACACAGCTTTAGAAATATTACAGGATCTAATTCATGAACATCAAACAAAAATTAATTTAAGTTGTTTTTTCCCCAAGAGTAAAATATGAATTTATTTTTATTATCATGTACAGGGAAATTGAAATAATTAACCAAAGGCATTCCTGCAATCTGCAACTACAATTAGTTAAAGGAGAAAGTTATTAAAAATTTCACCAAAAACTTCTTTAGTGGGAGTCGTATAACTAAATAAAAGAATATGCAGCAACAGTAAAAATGTAAGGAAAGTGGTTTTATTCTGCCCCTTGTTGTTTCAGTCAACACTATGCCACAAATCAGTATTTGCGCAAAGTACTGCGGTGCGAGATAATCTCGTTCCCTCAGTAAGTTTTTATTGCGGGGAAACTCGTTAAGACCGAAAAGTTTTTCGGTTGCAGACATTACTCTTAGGCTTAATTACTGTATAAATAAAGTGATAAATAATTTAAATACAGTGATTACATACTAGATAAATTCTTCGAGGTCTCAAGGATTCAGGTCTGTGACAAGTATATGTATGATTAAGTCGATAATGTTTATTATAACAAAAACTACTTGCTTTCACTAAAATTTTTAATAAACAAACTATAATAAAAAGAGCGTTATTAAAAATACATTAATATTTTAAAATTTTACATAACTCAGATTTTATGAAAGCTTTATATATTAATTTCGGTGTTTTATATACATATATGTTAATAGCCTCAAAGACTTGACCGTTGTATCAGTTACCGAGTCCAGTTTATTAACTGCAAACATGTCTCTAAGTTAGTTACTACTAGATAGTAAATACAGGTAATCTCGAGAATAGTCTCACTTAGAATAGTCTTCACGTACTAAATAATTAAATAGATTATATTATATTTGTAATTTTTATGTATATAGTGCAAACAAACAGGAATAGTGGATTGCGTGATCAGAATATGTTAAGGCTATACATAAACCATATGTTACTTCAGAATTCATAGTTTACTAAATTTTTATAATCTTCGTTAACAAATGCGTGTATTATCTACTTAGAAAACATTTAGTCTGATGTCACAGAGAGTTCAACGTAAACATACTATCACGGGATAAAGGATTTTATTATAGACACTAATCGAGTGAAACTTCTACAGTACGGACCAAAAGGACAACCTTACTTCGGGGAGCTATTCGTGAATTAATAAATGGAGAGTTATGTAGCATTTGCAGAAACTTACTAAAAACAATCGATTTCTCTTAAATTTTATATGAACCATTCTTTTGTTATATAAGTAGAAGTAACACTAAAGTAATGCGCACTCTGTTTTTTGTTATTATATTAAAAAAAAAAATTATGTAACTTGCTTTTATAAAAAATAATCCATGCCAAGCATGGCTTCCCTGGATGAGTTGACACGGGAAACCGCAAGAAAACTGATAAGTATTTCATTTACTCGTCTTTAAATATTCCTCTTATTTCATTTACCTTGTTTCTTTTAGAATCTACGAAAGAAAAGTGACTTAGAATTGTATTTTTAGTACTCAATACTACTATTTTCCAATTTAAATGACTATGTACTTAAGATGGCTAATCTATTACGTTCATTGATTTTGAATAAGCGAGCAAAGGTTTTTGCACCAAAACTTACACTACTTTGTCTTATTTCTATGCGCATGAATATGAAGTAACGAATTTCATTTCGGATGCGAAAGTATATTTGAAAACCAAAGTAGGCTTAAACAAAGTCTCTATTCAGAAGTAACAATGACATGTATATAATATTCAGGACAAACAGTTTAATACAAAGTGGTAAAAGAACAAGGTTAAGAATACCAAAAACAATTAGGTTTAAGCTTTGAGATTTATTTAATATATTTATTGTATCATTTATAATTACAAAAGTCAAAGTTCTGAATGATTCACTGACTGACGAACATTTATGGCAGTGCACAGCTTATGTTGCTGGCCCCAAAGAAATGAAATTGTTAGTGTGTATTCTTTGTGATGTACTCTACTAATAAAAGGTCTTTTGAGATTCAAAATTCAAAGAAACTTTTTACTTTCTAATTTGATGGATTCTAAACTAGGTACTACCGCTACTGGATTGGGGTTAACATTAATATTAAAAAAAAATATATCACGCGCAAATAAACGAGGGGATGATGGCTACTTAATGATATACCATTGTTTGGCAATCTCTGTATAAATTGTTCAGTAATGTCTACTGCCGAAATTTATATTAGATATTCGATTATTGAAAGGACTTTTAATAAAACTTGTTCGGAAAAAATCTTGGAGAAGAGTTTTTTATCTATTTTGTAATAATTTTACACCAGATGCATTGTTTCCACTGTAACATTATGAAAACAAAGCATCACAACAATTATGTATATTTACCTTGGATTACCACATTTGTTATATTTTAGTATTTAAAAACGAGAATAACTAATAACTGGACAAAAGCCTGGCAATGGAATATGGTTGGTTTATTAATAATAGTGAAATAATTTATTTTGAAGTGATTAAAAACCAACCCTAAATATGAAACCTTTCCTATAAATATGACTAAATTTTAATATATAATATAAATTTTAATAAGATGTTATTATTTCACGACAGCATAATGTCGATAGAGTTTCAGATAAATCAAATGGGTATTATGTATATTACTTAATATTTTTATACCTAGATATCCAAACCTATCCTACAAATTCATATCTAGTGAATGAAAGGTTTTCTTATTACAAACAACGACGTTTTGGGAAGGTAATTTGATTACATATGCTATGAATGGTTATGCTTTTAATTTCTTATTTTACCTATACGTATAAGAACATGATTTAGGCATTCAAGAATGTCTTCCGAAAACTACTGTATTTAGTATGAAATCGTCGAAGCAAAAGTAGAGGATGCAACCGTTATTAATATTTACATGTTCATAAATGTTTATCTTTCATAATCATTTCGGACTTGAACCCTTAAAAATATGTACAAAAATTGTCATATTGTAAATAACCTTCTATTATTTAAGAATGGGCGTAATTTATTGAATTAATTCGCAACCGTGGCTGAATTTTAACAAGAAGAGACGCCATTTGAAGCGAGCTTTCTTGTCGATTTGGTAGGCAAGGCGTGCGGTAATAATGCTGTCAGATTTTCTCTGCTTTTGTAACAAGAATTTATGTTTCTTAATATAGCGTTCATATTGGACTTAAACGTTAAAATAAATCGTATCCTGAATGTTTAGAATACAGCAATTTTAAGAATATTTAATGTATTGTTAAAAAAACAATATAAAATAATATATTTTCTGATTACTGCTATACCAAAATAAATATTAGTAAATAAATATGAAAATCATAAAAAGATCTTTCTC
>DWQX01001218.1:0-30118 GCA_018245475.1 Pharmacophagus antenor | reverse complement strand
GAAGAAGACTTTAAAAAAGTTCTTTGGACTGATGAATCAAAGTTCAAAATATTCGGTTCGAAAAGAAGAGTTTTTGTTCATGTATGACTTTCGGAACTCTGCATATGCTGCTACGGCGGCAGGATAACATAATAGTTGGTAGTTACCCACGCGATTTTGAAAAAAGTTTTCAACCATTCAGACTCCACTACTTATGTTTTGTTTTCTCAACAATTGAATACAGGCTTTATAACTCGTGATATAACACCAAAAGTTCCTATCTTTAACCACGTTTATGGAAATAGTATAGAATTGTGATAATTCTTAAAAAACTATTATTTTTTTCATTAAATATCTACTTTTATAGCAGTTTTTGTTCAATACTATTTTCTGATTGCGATATCTGAATAAGTGTAAAGATTCCAATGCGAATAGCTTGCGCTCGACAGAGCACGTGATAACTTTATCCAATTTTATCCGAGTATAAGCTCCGAACAGAGAATCGGTTTGAACAGTATTTAATGTTTGCAGCGACCAATAAGCCTGAAATAGTACACCGAACCCGCCGCATTGGATTAACACATTAAATAACGATGTAAAAATTACTCATACATACTTAATTACTACCTTATCATTTCTATTAAAATGCAAGATGCTATTTAAACATTAACATATTTTATTAAATGAACAAGAATAGTTCCGTCTCATATAATATCAATAATATACATTACAGATGTCTTGTGAAATAAGATACAAAAAGATTCTATGTATTTTTTTAATCTCTATAGAACAATTTGAAAAGGCGTAATGTATTTTACATAGATCAAAAAAATAACATATTAATTCAGTTTTAATGACTAATGTACCTTTAATGGTACTGTTGACAAAATAAGAACTAAGATCCTTTTATTTCAATTTTAAAAACTTACTTATACACTTAAGGACCGTAAGTATTAAAATATTTCATATATGCTGATGATATGCACAGAAAAAGATCAAGCAAAAAGAGTCTATTTTACGGCATTTAGTTTCTGATATATAAACACTTTTACATTTAGTTAAAAAATTGATGTTCGCCATTTCAATTGATTATTAATTAATTAAACTCAATTAATGACAATTTAACTAATGAATTACTATAAGCGATATTTTTTTATACTAGAAACAACCGGTTAAAACTTTTTTTTTATTTCAGTCAATAATTAAAATGCTTTTTGTCTAATCAAACTACTGTTCAAATTCAAATGCCTGATAAATATAATTGCCACTTTTCGAAAGTTTTTTTTTAAATCGTTATTATCATATGACTTCTAGACATCGAATCGTCTTAACTCAATACGCCACTACTGGGTCCTTCTTGCTTAAACACCCACATATCAAATGAATGCATTATTATTTTTAAACTCATAAGAACAATTTTTATAACCAGAAAATTAGTACTTCTATCCTGGCAAAAGATTCACAACTTCTCTTCTTTTTCATATTAATACAGATAAAATTTCTGCCGTACCTGAAACAGTACTCGTGACAAATTAAGAGTTCGGACACTCTTAAAACATAAATATTTTAATTTTACATACATATGCAGACATTAATGCATTATTTTTTGTTCTCGTCCTACTGACAAAATAACAGTTATGACTTGACTCGTTAGCATTATCGAAACTCAATATAGTATTTATTTTTTGTAGGAAGAGGAAGCAAACGAGCGAGCGGTTCACCCGATGGTAAGTGATCACCGTGGCCCATGGACAGCCGCAATATTCGGGGAGTCGTAACTGCGCAGCCTACCTTTAAGGAAGGAGTACTTTTCTTGAAGGCCACTAAGTTGTATTGGTTTGGAAATACCGATGGCGATTACTGATTCCACAGGGTGGTTGTGCATGATAAAAAATGGCGCTTAAAACGCACAGTGGAAGATTGGCCAATCATCCAGATGGTAACCATGCGATTTGTAAAGCATCTTAGAAATTTAAATGAATTTAAATACATAGGAGTAAACAATTTTTTAAAATCTCCAAAGTACTTTTTTATAACAAACGAATGTGTCTTTTATTTAGAACAGGAAAATTTTCATCAAAATACTAATTACATTAACCTTTTTTAAAACGATGTATGAAGAGGTATACTCGTATATCAAACGTAAACATTTTCAATTGTTACATGATAATATATTTTTCGTATGTATTTCAACATCCGATACACGAATACGATGGGTTTAAGTATCGGTAACTGTAGTTAGCTACAAACAATCGGTTACAATTTCTGATTCCATTAAAATAATTGTTTGGCTCTTGCGCGTTTATGTAGCACCGCAGTGGCTGCCACATTTCCAGTCGGATAAAGCTCTGGCTAGTCGTTATCATCAAATCCAGCTAGCATTGTACAAACGCAGTCGCTTGTGTGATATTCAAAATTCCTATTTCAATACGTCAGCTTAATCGAATTAACTTACCTAATAGAATTTGAATAGGTGGCCCGCTTAAGACTTTAATTGTAACAAAGATTTACCACGGTGATTGTGTTTATTGTATGTTTATCTAAAATTTTTATAAAGTTTTTATTATATTGAGAACAATAGATTATTAACTTTGAAAATTATTATAAATTTGTACAGACTGTCATGACATTTTATACATATATTTCTTTTTCACATAAGATTTTTTATCAACAATGGCCTAACATTTGACCTCAATTTTAAGTGACAATGAGGTAGATGGAGAAGCATGCTCGCCCAGAATACTTCCGGGTCTCACGTGTATGACTGCAGGAACACAAAAATGCTGTTATGGCCGCAGATTGATATTTGGGATGGTAGCTAGCCGGGCGAATTTGAAAAACTTTACCATCATTCAGAATTCACTATTCCTGTGGCCCAGGAATCGGGCCCAGAACCTCTGCGTTACAAGGCAACGGATAAACCACTGCGATCAAGTATCCACATCTTATATGCTTAATAATACGCAGTTATCATCTTAGGTGTATTCATTTTTATTTTTATATTTTAAATATTGTTGAGCTCACTTTTCACTTATAAATTAAATTTTCTCTTTCTTATTCTGATACGAAGCCACAAAATTTCATCGTGAATATAAAAGTATCTATTATAACGGAAACAATGCAATTTCCGCTTCGGCTTTTAACGTTAATAAAAGCTCAATCACAGCGGAAGATATTTACATTAACAGAATACCATATATGGTACAAATTTGACATAAATTAATATTGTCAAATCTAGATAAAAATTTTATTGAAACTATATTATAAATACTTTTGCTTACGTAATCGGATAAATTGTCAGTTTTTCTTTATAAATTGTGGTAGTAGTGATATGACCCGTGAAATACGAAACGAGGATTACAAAATAGGTGTCACTTAAATATGAATGTGCTTGTTAATAAAGGCAAATGACGTTAGAGGCAAAATCGAAAGTGTTATAGTCGGGAATAATTTAACTTGAATTTAAACATTTATTTTTTTTATTATACAGTCTGAAATCTTTCAAATACATGATACCAACTTCTTCGAACAAGTTGAGACATTTGAGTAAAAACAGTTTTCAATGTGCTTTTATTTAGAACTGTAAACGCAAAACTATTTGACAAGGTTCGCTGAATATTTTGCGTGTTTTATTGGCAATAGATTATGTTTGTAGAAATGTAATAGCGAAAAATGGAATCTAAAATATTTTGTCTAACTTTTCTCAAGACCCAGTATTTATGACGATTAAATGATGGGACGTTATAACCATGCTTAATACTTTTTTTTGCTTAATTAAAATTTAATGGCACTTAATTATTACATAATTATTAATTAATACAAAGGGTTTGTGCTAATTAAACCAATTAACCAACAAAGGCTGGTATTCAACGACAAGTCGAATAATGTCAGCCGTACTACAATATTCATTCCCGACAAGTTACATTTACATAAAGACTTTATTATGCTGCTCAGTTGGAAACTGCATTGCTCATAGTTGAAGATAACCGCGGTTAAAGTTAACTGCAAAGTTTGTTTTAAAATATGATTTATATTATTTCACATATGAAAAGCAGAATATTTCGTTCTACAAATTTCAAAGAAATTAAAAGAAACATTGTTAAGAAATAATACTTTTTAATTCACATATGTGCATGACCTTCATTCTGTAATAATAGAATTTTGTATGTACTATTACAGTAATCTCCTTCTTAACTTTAATAAGTTATAGTCTAAAATCTCAATGGATTTCTTGCACTGGTTTTAATTGTTTTTAAATCGGAATATGTTTCAGATCATTCAATATCATATGTTCAAAAAATCTATTAGATTGGAACAATGTTAGTCGCTGTTAGTCTTTTTTACGACTATTACAGTTTCATCGAACCTAAGGTTCACAGTTCCCGAATCCCTGAACTAATTTATTTAAAAGTGTCCATTACGACTAACTGACAAAGAGCTTTGAGCATGTGTTGCGTAAGTGAGGCGGACCACAACGAAACAGTCTGTGACGTTAATGCTACGTGATCGTCAGAGTCGGCCACGGGTCCTAACTCTGATTATCTTCGCCTGTGTCGTGGAGTGTAAATGGAGAAAACTGCTCAGGGATATACGGGTGTAATGAGAGTAGGCGATGTTTGAGCCTGTGTGGCACCGCTCACGGTGACGAATGTGGCGCACATGAAATGTGATGTGTTGGTGCGTGGTGTTTGTGGTGTCTGTTTTGCGAGAAGTAAATGTGACGGAAATTTTGGGTGTTTGACTGGACCATTGATCAGAACAAATTGGAGCCTTGCGCGAGCGACGCTTTGAGGGATCGGGGCTGGACATTAGTACTAAGTCCACGAATTTGGCGATAAGACGATTGACTTAGTATTTGGCGTTGTCGAAGTGAGAGGAGACACAGTCGTCAATGAACTGTTGGATGGGGGAGAAACGAAAAACATTGTGTAAAATAATATCTCATCTTACCCATTATTAGTTCATCATTCTTCAAGGATTTGATAGCCTTTTCTGCTACATTTTTTCAACGAAATTTACAATAAAATCTTTGCTACTAAAAAACACATTTTTAAAATATCTTGATTTCACTGGCAAATTTTAATAAAATGTTTATTTTTTTAAAAAATTTGTTGTAATTATTTTGTCCATTTTGATTCAACCTTAATATGGGATTTTTTTTTATTTTTTTTTGAGATTAGCGTCTTGGTCAAAAAACTAGTTCTTTTTAAAAAAAAAACGTTTTTCGTTAGTTAATAAGTAGTACAAAAATTCTATTAATAACATTCCTATTCACGTTAAAAGGACACGCGTGACCTAACTTTTCCCACGCTGATTTTTTGACAGAGTATCTGCGTGGGTTTACGACGCGTTGATTAATAGATTCAATATTAGTTACAGTTCCGTGGCACTTAAATCACAGCTTTCTTTGTACAAGTCTTATAATAGTGTACCGAAGTATACAAAACATTAGCAACTACGGTGTAGGCAAATACAACAATAATTTAATTCGCTGAAAATTATTTAAATAGTTGACTTTGTTCTACGTGTATACACGTCGAATCAAAATATTATTATGAAATAATTTACATGTATAGAGGCGTATATCCGTTCCAGTTGCAAATGTTAATTTGTTTCACTTTCTTAATCGAATGTTTTTATTTATATTCGTGGCAGACTATGCACGAAGACTTGATACCGGGGCAACACGAGTTTGAATGGTGGTAGAACTATTTTGAATCCACCTGGCTTGTTGCCGCGTTCAATGTCAGTCTGCCGCGGTAACGGCATTGGCTTTTTTCCGGTACTCATGTGAGAGCCTTAGCATTCTGCACGATTACGCTTCAGTATCTCCGGCCTTATAATAACTTAAATAATTTAAAATAATCTGAAAAGGTTTCATGCGTAGAAATGATCTATTTCTTGTAACATTTCTTAATAGAAGGCAAAATTTGTTCCAGGTCAATTTTTTTAAATAAATAATATTTACCCTTTCATAGGTTACTATTTCCCTGATTATTTTTATTAAATAAAAATAATAAAATCTGTTTTAAAATTTTTGATAAATAAAAGTAAGAATTTGTTTCTATAAAAACAGAGGGTTGAAATGATCACCGGCGCCATTCCTGTCCTGTACAATCCTCAATTTTAGAACGTAATCTTGCTTCAGTAACACCTGCTCCATTAACTCTTTCAAGCCCACAATATACAGGATACTTAGCCAAATAATTCAATATCAACTTACGTCCAAATTTAGACTCTACTTATTGGAAACTAAAGATAGTTTTGAGTTACACTGTGTCAAAATGTTCGGCGAAAGGGCTAAACCATCAGTTGTATCACGTAATATTATCAAGAAACTGATTTGGAATTTTAAGCTTTCTTGCTCAGATATTAAAAAACTATTCACTTTGGAGGTTAAAAACCATATGCTTAACCATTCAAATCTATTTTCTGTACGTCAAACAGCCTATTGTTATATTTGGCAGACAATTTCATTCTTCAAAAATAATTGTTTCTATTTTACATTAAATTTACATATGTACATATAATCGTAATAATGTTAGTACTAAAATGTAGGCGTCTAAGCGAAAACGTTCTGATAGTAGTATTTAGTAAAGAATAGGTTCGATATTTAGTATAGTAATTTGAAATAAAAGATTTAAAAAAAATTCAAATACTGGCAAATTTTTTATCATATATTTGATATTATTACAATGGCGATTTTTACCCAAATTTACAAAACCGTTTATATCTCGCATTATATCACCACATTTAATCAGTTAAAGTATCCATGTTCTCAGCCTAAATGAGTACATTTTTTTCAAATTGAAAATCTCAAAATTTTAATTAACCTTTGAACTTCCCGAATCTAATTGTATTTTATACACAATAACACTACATTTATGAATTTACTATCGTAATAGTATCAATTTAATAATCACTCTCAGTCGTCAATAATTATAAATAGGATATTTGGAAAGCGTCAAAAAAACCCTGAGTGGGTCTTACATTAACACTTCACCACTAAAAGCAAAGCGTACTCTTTTTATCATGAATACAAAGAAGCTGACTTTCTGGAAATTTGAATAACGTATATATATTTAACAGGGAGACTTTTATTCAGGGAAGGTTACAAGTTTTTTTTTTGACTCGTAACTGTTTCTTTAGATGTTTCTAATTTGAATTAGAAACATCTGATAAAAAATGTTAATATATATATATATACATACATATAGAATACATTTGTAATTAAAAAAAATGTAGAGTTCGTAACCACAAACTCTAAACATTTTTTAAGATTTTTTCAGTTAATTAACAATTTTATAAACACGTCCCACAGGAAAAACTTTTTATTTTAAAGGTATGCATTTATATTAATGTTCAACGAAGACTACAGTGGCCTTATTTATTTAAAACTTTATAACAATGTAGATAAAAAGGAGGAGTTAACAGCAAAAGATAAGCTTGTCAGTTTACCTTCATGTTGGCGAAATAAAATCCCAATGTACGGTTTCAAAATGTAAATATTTAATCTGTATTAATAATTCTCAATTAACTTAACAACGGTCAACCGTTCGATCCGCAAGTAAGAATATTTATGTAGTAGGTGTAATTGTCAAGTTCAGGTCATTTGTTTCGACCGCACTGACTCGTACAATTTTCACTCACAGGAATCCACATTTACATAAAGACTTTATTATGCAATTCCACGTCGGAATTACGTTGCCAGCATAGTGAATGGCTGCTCTTATGATAACCACGATTAAACTTAACCGCAAATGTAGGTAGCTCTAAATCGTGATTTATTGCATAGTAGCGTTACCATTATTCCCGCTATACCAAGTTATTTCATTCTTAACCCTCGTGTTTGTTTCTGTGTAATGTGTGTCTATGTCTGTTAATAGTATTAAAATAAACATATAACAAATTGATACCTAATTAGAGTTTTATATATAAAAATAATACATGTATTTTTTAAATCCAAGCAATGCTTTACGGAACTTCGTGATTCAATAAAACAAAAAATTAAAACGCCAATAACCGTTTTTTTAACATCTAAAGACACCGCGTGAAGCGGCGAAATGCGTTGAGATTATAATTAAGTCGTGGTATTTGCGATTAAACAAAGTATAAATTAACAAATTTGTTTTTTGTTGTTTTAAATATATGGAATAAATGTAAAAATAAAAAAAAGTAAATTCGTTAAAAATTATCTGTCACGTAAATTAGAAAACAGACCAGTTTTTAGGTACCAAGAAAATATATCCATGCAAGATATTTATAATATCCGTGTAAGATGTTTTTCGTGACGCCTACATAAATTTTGCTTCCACAAGCCTGTCTTCGACGGTGTGGTTCTTTGAACAGAATTTCTCTTTACAGTAACAAGTCAAAGGGTTTCTCCTCAATTCCCCTTCACTCTTTAGTTTCGGGAAATCTAATTAAAACAACATAAGTTACTAATGAACAAACCCTGCAGGCGTTACGTTTTCAGTGAATATTGATTTTATCTTTTTATGTTTATAAATATATCATAAAATGTAGGGATAATTTGGTTGAACAGTATCCAAGTTTGTGTTTTATAGCTATTGTGTTTAAAAATTGCATATAAAAGGCATTTCTATTTATTTATGATATATAGTAGTAGCAATAGATAGTGTGATATACCTAATACTTTATTAATCTTCTGTACAATTACTAAAACTAATTTATCTGATATAAATTTGCACAAGAAATATGATTATATAGTATCATTATATTTTCCAACATTAGGCCTTCGGAATGAAATTTCATAACGGAATAAGTCGTTTTTTATACGTAATTTAATGTATTTTTTTTTGGAAATATGTGAGTGCATTAATATTAAATAAAGTCAAAAAAGTACTTGTTAATAAATTTAATTCTATTAAACAGTATCTACAAACTTAGTGATCAATACATGAGAGTTACTTTAAAATTTAAGAGTAATTTTTCTTTTCTATCCACATGCATACATTATATGTAAAAAGTCCTGCGTTGACTTTCAGCCGTTTAAAAAGTGTTACTCTTAACAGCCTGATACATTAAGTTGTAGAAAAAAAATATAGACTAGTTTTAAATACTTTTATATCAATTTCCAATCGAAATCCACGTCAAATAAATTCTATTGTTGCGAGAAAGTTCCCACAAACTCTATCCTTTATAAAATTAATTTACAAAAGTAATTCCACTCAAGGAGTGTTTTTTCTTTTTAATTTATTATATGATCATTAACTTTAATAGCTGTGGATTTTTATTGGCAATGATCAGACAATTCTTTGTTATTCCACATGATGTTAAGTAACAATGAGGCTAAAGATGATGGTAAAGGATGCTCGTCAAGAATATTTCTAGCTCTAGCGTGTATGACTAAGGTTTGATTTTCGTCTTAGTTTTTTTGGAAAACTTTTGAAAAAAAAAAAGAACTTAAAAATAAATTTCGACTTTTTCGTCAGTTATAGAGTACGAGTGAAATCTTGTTGCAAATACAGTTTCATATTTAAATCTCTTTGGGTGATAGAGGTATGGTAGATAGTTCTAAAATAAATAAATCTACTGACAAAATATAATATAATTTAATAAACCATAAGAAGTTAACTGGAAAAATAAATAAATTACATGATGTCTCTTTCATTGTCAAAATTTAATTTGACAATCGTTGAGTCCTCGTTTATTCTATAGGATTTTCACACCACGAAGTTTTTATTGTAAACAATTAAAAGTAATAATAACATTTGACGTAAAAAGATACAGGATTCACCTGAGAGCGTTATAAATGTAGACATTACTACGGAAATGTTTATGTGCGTGAGTCGATTGGCTTTCAACATCCTCTCTCGTGTAACGTCCACATCGCTTAACGATCCCGTACATTTGTATCACAAATTACCTTTGTGTGAATGTCTTTTGCAAGGTTTTTACAAATTGCTAATTATTGTGAAGCATTGCAATTTATGCATTAATAAATTTGGATTTGAGCAATGCGTTTAATGAGAAAAACAAAATTATTATCAAAATGGATAATTGGAAATTAATAATCATTTGATAAAATGTTTTTGTTAATGATATATCTCAAATATCTATAAAATAAACTTAATGATTCAATAATGCAGCCAGTGCTTTAAAAAGGTAAATCCTGTACAATAAACATCAGCAACCAGTTTAACTAAAACGTTGTAGTTACTTGCAATTTATTTCAATTGTCAATATTCACTGCAATTTTAATCGCGCAGCAGGTAACTTTATAAAGTTTTTGTCGCTATCTACTGTATCAGTGCATGTTAACTTATTTTTGTTGTATAACTCAATGTTCTCATGTAAGTGAAGTGTATTAAATTTTTAAATTAAATTCTTTATGAAAATAAAATATCTAAACCCTCATAACATATGAACGGACTTTTATTATGTATCGAAGTACGCTTGAGCGCTTATTTGATCTTAACTATTACTATTACCTATATGCAGGACTAATTTGAATTACATCTACTAATTGAAGTATCCAAATGTTCCAATATAAATACACTATCCGAGAAGGCTTAACTAATTTGCTTAATGTATGTACTAAGGCATACCTAAAATAACTTGTAGAGATACCGTCCAAGTATCTATTTGAAATAGTAGCAGATACGTGACCGTAACAACTTTTAAACTTTTTAAGTCTTTGTGTTTTTTTAGTCTTACTTATTAACCTAATAAAATGGAAAATAGATGTTTTTTTTATTGATTGATTTTTTTTTTCACCAAAGTTATTGCATCATAGCAGTTAAAACGTAAATAAAGTTAATGTATATGTAACAAAGATTACAAATAAATAACGTATGTCAAATTAAATGAATTATACTTGTGTTTTTCTTAAACTATATGAATATTACTATTATTTTTTTCCACAAAAGATTCAATAAAATAAATTTATATAAAATAAATATGTATTTAACTTTAAACAAAACAACGTACCACCGATAAACAATAGCTATCACACCTATGAAAACAATTTATTGCCAACAATATCGAAACACATAAATTTGTTTCATATAGTATTATTGGATTTAGTGTCACAAGGTTCAATAAAATATTAGTCTTTTATTTCTATCTTTACGAGTCATATTTCAAAGATAGCGTGTTATATACCAGCAAACAAATACGTTCACAACAGGATATTTATTAAAAACCATTTTTTAATTATACCAATGTTGTCCGTACAGGAATACAAATAGGATATTATAAGTATTTCTATTTCGGAAATCAATTTTGATTAAATGATTTTATACGATGGCTTTGGATTTATCAACAAAGCCAAAAAACTTTTTTGTGAATTTTGTAAGTATAATTTAGTTTCTAAGTAAAATTTAATTAGAAAAAAATATTACGGCACATTAATACCAATTATGGATTATTGATAAATAATTACACGACAGGGTTAATTTTTAAATCCTATCATAGTGGTGTAGATATTTAAACATTAATGTATAGAACATGGCAAACTAATTTAAAATTATATTTTATAAATATATTTTTTTTAATATAAATACAAGATGATTTAAATAACCAATAATTAACTATTAAACAACTTGACACAAATTTTACAAAGGTACAAAATTTTGATTTTACAATCGAGCTAGTCTGTCGTTCAGCGAGCAAAAGCTATCCCCTTAAGTAAACATAATAAAATTTGCGTGTACGTCATGGCATTAACTATGCTGGCGGCTCAGTTAATGTGAAATAGCTGTCATAATCACTTAAGTTTCGAGTTTTATTACAGTTTGGTAGCGCGTATGCCGGTTTATCTTGTTATAATCAATTAAAAGAAGAAAAATGTTTTTAGAAGAGTCAGAAAGTTTTCACAAAAAAATAATAACAAGTATCGAAATTGATTATCTTTATTCTATAATAACTATTTACTGCATTTTAATACTACATTAAATTAAAGAACACTCAAATCTGTTTGAACAATGTTTTACTGCTTTCTTTACTTAGGTGAGAATTAAGACTAAAACTTAAATCATCTAAAATGTAATAATTCAAGCTTTGCTTGGCGGATCTCCATAGCCGTTTAAAACAATACAAATGTATTACTAATTTATGCTACTTTTAATCGCAAATATAACCTCTAAATTACAATGTCAACGCGTTTCGCCACTCCACGTGGCATCTTTAGGAGATATGCGTTCTATAAACCGTAGGTATAACATCTGAATATTTGAAGGTTTTACGTTACATGTTCCCAATTTCCCTTATGTTCGATAGCATGATGTCGAACAAAACATCTGAAGAAGCGACGTGTAGTCGCGATACGCGTTTAGATTGTGATTTAGTCGTAGTATTTACGATTAAGAGAAGCGGAAATCGGCATTTTTTTTCTCTTATTGACATAAATCGTCTCTATTATAATCGCTAAGTACAAACAGAAATGAAACGATCCTGTATCTAAAGCGGGGTAAACATTTCTGCAGACCACTCGGTGCAACTTTAATTTACATATGACGAAACCAATTATGTAACTCGCGCGGCCTCACTCGTAAATTTCTTTTACGAGTCCCAATAGGATAATCATATATACACACAATATTTCTTTTTTAACATTATCGGATAATTTATACTATATTTTAACATTTTAACAAGCTTTTTAACAATGACATTGGACAGATAAAAAAGGCAAATGTACCTCCGAAAGAACTACGTTATTAGTTTTTATTATAATTGTAAATAGGTCTTTCATTGTTTTGTCCTTTAATGTTACTTAAAAGAAATATTTACGCATTAGTGGTTAAGATTTATTTTATTATTAAAAGATTAATATTATATTTATATTATTTGTCCATAGAATCTTAATCAATAGGCCCTTTCGCCATCGACATAAAAATAATATGGGAATATGTACTAATTGCAACTGTGGTAAGTACTAATTAGACGTTAAATAGGGTTTATGAAGGAATTACTTTCAATTAGTATGATATTAAATCTCATAATTGAAAGTTGTAATAAAGGACTATTTAAACATAATTACAGAGAAGTGTAAGATTTAGTAAAAAGGTTAACAACACGCAAAGCATGAGTATCAAGTTTAATAACGTATGCATAAGTTTATTTGTTTTAAAAATATTTTAAATCGAGTAAAATTAACAATTGTGTCTTTATTAATGTGAATCATAAAATTTGTCAATGCAGAATTTGTATAAATACTTGTTTTCATCGGTTATGTCGAGTTGAGAACAATAAGGCCGTAGATAGTGAAATGTATTCTTCCATAATACATCTGACTCGCACATGTATTACTGCCGGAACACAGCAATACTGTAATGGCTGAAGATTGACATTGACGATGGTAGATATTCAGGCGAATAAAAAACCCTACTATCATACAGACTCCACTAATCCTGTGGCCCGGGAATCGAATGCGGTACTCTCTGGTTACAAATTAGCAGGTAAACCTCTGCTCCCCGAAGGTAATGAAAGTATAAATCTAATTGAAAATAATAAATTACCGTTCAATTCTGGGCGACTAGAAATTTGATTTTAACACCTTTAAATAAATAAATATAATTATATGTATATCGATGGAAGGTTACATGAAATGTTTTCTTCGCCTTCATAGTCACTTCATGGCCTATATGCGTCGAGCGCACTATATGAAATAGTTTTAATTTTATGTATCAATTATAGTAGTATGTTTTTTCAAATTTATTCCTGTACCGTTTGCCCATAACCGATGCGCAGAACTAATGTATTCTATCTTATGTAAGTGGAAATTGCCCGTAGTTAGGTTAACTGCTACCAGCCTAGTGCTTTATATCTGCACTATTGTGCTCCCCACTGGCACATATATTACAGCGCCAGATTCCGCAAAAGCGTTGAATGTTCGTTACTAATGAAACGTTTTAGTAAGTAGATTTTATTTATTAATATATTTTTACACTTTAAAATCCTGTTCACTTTATTTTCTCAATTTCAAAGTAAGCAGCAGTAATTATTCATGACTAAAATGTAAATAGTATTTTAAATAAATATAATACTATAAAGTAACCGCTACATAAGTAGGACAACTTGGATAGTAATGAGTTTTTTGCAAAAGGGCGTT
The DNA here is from genome assembly GCA_018245475.1 of Pharmacophagus antenor. Taxonomy (NCBI): domain Eukaryota; kingdom Metazoa; phylum Arthropoda; class Insecta; order Lepidoptera; family Papilionidae; genus Pharmacophagus; species Pharmacophagus antenor. The sequence goes on along the minus strand of DWQX01001218.1, from coordinate 16,065 downwards.
GCAAGCTACCACACTCAATATCAATCTGCCGTCATAACAGCATTGCTATGTTCAAGCAGTCTTACATGTGAAGGCCAGAAGTATTTTAAGCGAAATATTATTTCATTTCCAGTCAATACATATGCTTAATTTACATTTATATCGCAATAACAATTCTCTAATATATGAAATGAATTTGGCCCGTATTATAGATTGCGCAAGAATTATTTGAGTTTAATTCTTCTTAAAGTGACATCGAGGCGGAATTTCTATTAAAATAACATGACACGAAATCAAATTTGTTGTTTATTTTCACAAATTAAATATAAATTTAACAATCAAACTATTCAAACAGTTAAAGTTAAATTGAAGCTTCTATTTCCTATAACAACATCCCGCAATTCTAGAATTCACGAGACAAGGTACAAAAATTGCCGTGCGCAAGGAAAGTTAAAACTTGGAAAATTGCTTGCGAGATTCAATACAGATAAAATAAAAGTTTTTCAACTCGCACTATTCTGAGTTTAAATCGTACAATTTAAAGATAAGCAGCGAATTTTGCCTTAGAGGTTAATGAAAACTTGTTGATATATTTTTTAATTATTTTTAAAATAAAACTACTTAATTTACGGTGAAAAAGATGGAAAGAAGATCTAAAAATGCGTTAGAGAACTCTAACTAAGCAGAAATAAGGCTCTCTATCGTAATTGTACAAAGGGTTTCTCCTCGACTTACTTTTGGAGCGCAAATTATCGATGATTGTTCTTGAACAAAAGAGTAACAGAACTTCGAATATTTTTTTTTTATATACAAAATATTCTGCAAATAAATTTTATTTTTATATTTTTTGTATAGATGTATTTCAAAATATTATGTACAAAACAAAACATATGACATGTTTACGTTTAATGTTGATTCGGTAATTCTGATTTAAAAATGAAATAAAAAAACTAAAAACGGTAATTAAAAATAACGTATTTAAAGATTTTTCATTACAAAAATATTAGTTATTTATGAGGTCTAACAATTAATCATTGTATAAATTTACACGTTAAAGAAAATTATCTCCATTTCTTTATGAATGCATCGACAAGATTCAATAAGCTGATAACCCCAACGAGTGAATTATTTTTATTAAGTTATAATTTGATCCAAAACAATTTTATATCTTAATTAATTTTGCATCATTCGAATAACTTTTGTCTTAGATAAATAAAAAATTGAATTAGATCGCTTTATTAATTTGCTTAATACATCTATTAAATGGCTCAATTCTAAATAAACTGTTTTAAACATCAGGAACATGTTTGATTTTAAAATTTTACTTAATATTTTATCAAAAAATTTCAATTACGTTAATTTTAATCAAGTGTGTGCCTGCAGGACAAGTCTGTATACTTATATCTGCATCTACATAGAAAAATATTCATACAGGTGATGATTGTTTTTTTTAGTGTGTTTAGACTTCGTATCAATTATGATTTATTAATTTTAGTACACTACATTGCTTAAACGAGGTACGCCAAGCTTGTACAAGAGTACCGCCACCGATTTACATGTATTTAATGTTTAAACAACTGTATTTGTTTTTGCAATCGACTTTTCTTTTTTTTTATTTTGTCCTCTATTAGGTAAAATGTAGTTTCTACATGTTTGTGACTATTATATTTTGTTCTTGTGGTGAGGCATAATCTATGGCCAATATATTATTCATTGAGTACTTCCCATAAATCGACTGTAAAGGCCCTCCGAGAACGACCATATAAATTACCAAAACATTTTAAGCGGTGAACATTTTGAAATTTTTAATGAACATACGAGTACTGAATCTTATTTTTCTGATCTCGTAACATATTTCGAAAACCCATTCTTTTATACAGTGTCTCCATTGTAGTGACAGACGCTTTCTATGTACGAAAAACGCGATTTTAATATCAAGCAATAATTAAAACATTGCTGTATTCAACTTTAAAGAACCCCACAAGTAATTAAATTACACATAATTATATATGTAATTTAAGTAGACAAGTGTACTATGGTGTTATTCTTATTATTACCTTCAAGAGCGTTACATGTAATAAGTCTATCCATCCAAGAGTTAAGTAAGTCTTTGTTTTCATGTTTATAAATATTCTATGAGTGAGTTTCACTAAAGCTAAAAACTTATTGGTTTGGGTGTGAGATTTAAAGAAATATATTACGTAGTTTTTTTACTGAATAAGATAATTTAATTAATTTGATTATTCTTAAAATCTCTAGATATAGCACACCTGTGCGTGGGAAATCTTCTTGAATATTAATTACCGCCTCTAATCTCTTTTATTAATATGAATAATGTTACAGAGTATCTAGATGAATAAATAAAAGAGATTGTAACATGCAATTTATTTAAATAATTTCGTCTGGACATTCCAATAAACCTGAAGTTCGTGTGGACTCATTCTTTTAACAGTAAAATTTAGTCTCATTTCCGTCAGACAACTAAATCATGGATACCTAACTAAACATTCGTGCATGGGCAAGCAACATGCAAATTGCTTGCGATCCTTTATAAATTGTCACAACCAAGAAATTGCATTGTTCCTGTCAAGTTTTACTTTCATTTTGCTCATGTTGAAAGTCATATAAACATGGCATGCGACTTTTATGTATGTATTCATTGGTTGTCACCTCAATGAAAGATCGTGTTTCCCTTGTAATAAAAAAAATAGTTTTTTTTATAACATAATATAAAAAACATAATATAAGTGTTATTTATTAAACTTTATTCACAACGATTTTAATAATTTCCAAATGTTTTATTTGTAACGATTTTATCGTAAATCAAAGTAAATCGAGACTAAATCAATAATAATAATTCATAATTATGTTGGACTTTTAATTTTATTTGTATTACTTATCTATATTTTACACACTATAAACCTGGTAGTACCTACGTGATAATATTATCTATGCAATACTATCGCATGTAATTGTAAAATGTTTAATGGGAAGTAATACATATAGGGTATCATTGTTACTTAACAATTTGTGATATTGAGGACAAATGTTTGTCATGTTTGATAAAATATAAATTTATGTTTATGGATATGTATTAAACACTAGTTATTAGAGGCTTACAACTACTTTTATGTATCAATATTTTCGACTATCATCGTTTTATCTACGAGCGATATATCTTTAATTATCTTTCAACTATCGGATAGAAGAACACAACTTTCTGTTAAAGTATTGAACGCCTAAGTGCTGTATTAACGAAGTGATACAAAGATGTAACGCAAAATGGGCCAAGTTATATTGAAGCTTGTGTCCCAACGACCAGAATCCTGCAGTATATGTAGTTGCCAGACTAGGAATGAAAATTGCCGAGCTGGAGAAAGGTTAAAAGTTGGAAAATTGTCTCGAATCTTCGATGCAGATAAATTTTTAGATTTTATCTGGCACCATTACCTATCATTTCTGTTTTGCTTAAGTTACATCATAATTTTATTTTGTAAATTCAATAAAATCTTTTTTGAAGATTATTAAAGATTTTTCTTTGTATACTACTAAGTCACATATGACGACAATTTTCCAAATCTTCTTGATGTAGATTAAAATTGTATGTAATTATTTTAAATTTAAAGTAATTATTCAAGAAAACATGTAGTGATAACTTTTTATTTAAAAGGAATCGTCGGCGTGGGTCGTATAAGCTTCATGTGCCATGGAACATTTTAATTTTAGTACTGTGTCACTAAGAAATTTATAAAAACAAATAGACCTTTGATAACTTGTTAAAGAAAATCAAACATACACTTGATAAATAATTTTAAACTTTTTCTTACTGAATGTAATTCAAACAATAAAATTGTGTTAAAATGTTCATTCAAAGGTTTATCCAAAACATTGTATGGCTAAAACTATTCTTAAAATACGTGTATTTGTAAATATGGAAACGTTATCTAGTTTACGCAACACCTGTTCCCTCAGGCTTATAAAATAACAATATTCTACCCTGTATACGTAAAGCCTACATACACATTAATTTCCGCAAATCGTAAAAGAATTAACAGACGAAAAAGTTTTTATAACGGATTATATTTTACAATTTGTATGCATATTTCTCTACACATTTATTTTTAAATAATAATTCATGAAAATGTATAATTAACCGAAAAATTCAAAGCAAATTGTTAATCAATATTGCCTCAGGCAGGATCGAATGTTCTGTTTATTTAAACTAAACATTTAAAGAAGGAATATTCAAATGTGCTGAAAAAACACCTGTAGATTTATTTCAATCGTAGAGCCATTTTTTTTAATAAAATGTGAAACGCTGACACAATATTGCTTGCGTATAACTGGTTACCAGCAAAGTTAGACTGACAGTATAGTACCTACTTAAACAGGGTAGTTCAAAAGAAGAATTCAATGCAGTAGATTGACCTATATATTTAAATTTATAAGTCAGTAAAATGGCACAAAAATATTAATTATGTAAAATATATACAAGTATATATGTATAAAAATAATTAAAATGTTATTGACTCAAAATAAATCTAAGTTCACTTTAAATTAAAATTACATTCATATTCATTCGTTATAATACGTAATTTTGATAATGACCTGTCTTACAAATCAAAAGGGGCTTTTCTTTCCTTATGAGTATTTTAGCTTATAAAGATGCTTATTATGCTTATTAAGAAGATTCACTATATAAGATTGCTGTTCTGCCACAAGACAGAGCGTTGCTAAAGTTTCCATTAGTAACTTGAGGTTTCATTCATTTTTATTTTTTTATATAGCTTAACGATTCCGTCACGGTCTGGTAGTTAATAATGTCTAGATACAACAGAAGGTATACAGTAAGCTATAGATATTACAAAACTATTACGAAAAAGAAATGTAATCACTCCGATAACATGGGCTAATGACGTGATAAAAGTACCAAGAAATGAATGGATCAATAGTTAGAACAGAAGTATTGTATTAGGAGTTACAGGAAGCATCCACTCAAACAAGGATCCATCTCTTGAAAAAGAAATTATTAAATCACACAAATTAGAATAGCAGGACATGCTAACGTAACACCGTCAGTTTTCAAAATGTGAAACATTTATAGGGATGTGGCTTCTTTTTCCCAGTGCACTTGGTCTATAAGACGTTTAAATCTTAGAAAGAACAATAGTAACATGAAAATTAATAACTTATTCGAGACAATTAAATTAAGTATTGCTATTATTTATTTAATAAGACAATTAGTATAAAGGTTAATAAAGTCATAGATTAAAACACTTCGAGGAGGTTTCTGAAACTGAAATGGTTATTTACTGATGATTCAAACCATTGTTATTCATTTCAAGAGCTCTTCCTGCCTCTCAAAATTGTTATTGTCTTTTTTGTTTATTATCTTACAATACTTTCGAGTAATTTAATTTATTAGGCGAATGAACATTTTGATAAGTTACTATTGAAAATAAGTATATTGTTTTATCAACCACTGAACAAATATCAATTTATGCTACGGTGAAAATGTTTAAATAACTACTATCGATTATTCTGGGTGCTATTCAACTCTCACTGAAACAAAGATCTCGATTTAACTTAACTAATTTAAGTTACAATTAACTCGCTGTACACTTGATTCGTTTATTTATTGTACATGTGAAACTCTACGTAGTTTTTAACCACACGATATTGAAACACGATTTAAAAAGATTAAATAGCGACAAAGAAGAATATCATCGGACTCGGAATGGAATTTTATATCCAATTCACAGTTCATATTTTACTGGAAACTGATGATAATGTTATAACATTTGTAACCTACAGTAGACTACACTTAGTAAATCGTATTCGTCTAGGATACTCTGGCTCTGACGTATTCATAGCCAGAACAGCATTATTGTGCTATAGTTACTATTTGTAAATAGTAACTAGTAAGGCGACATCGAAAAACTTACCTACTATTCCAACTCCACCACTTATGTGGCATTCATATGCAACAGACTTTAAATGCAAAAAAACGTATGCGTGGCTATGTTTCAGTGACGTTAGAAGTAAATATATAGACATGATGAAATTATTCCCACAGTGACGCTCAGAAACGCATTATGATACAATACGGCCATGCATTTACTCCGACTTGGACGTAAATCGTTCACATCTGTGCTCCTTAACGTTTAGCTTATGTTGCCATCGATCGTGATAAGTAGTGCCATTTCACAGGATTTCAGGTAATTGTCGTAATATATCGCTTAACGCATCATTTCGGTTAATTACCGTTAGGACGAACAACCATCGAATTAGAATTAAACCACACAAAATTTATTAGGGACTATTCCTATATATTAAATTACTCGTCATCGCCCACCCTCTTCTCTAAGCGTAGTAATCTTATTAAGTATAATCTACTTCCGGTATGTTAACGAATTTTTTAATCCATTGCCTTGGATAATAAAAAGATTAATTGAAAATTGAACCTCACCTGCCCCGTCTTCAGACATCGAACCTACATATCATAAAGAATACAATCTCCAAATTGCATGCCTGTTGGACCTGCGGGTGAGGCTGCACTTTGATGTATAGGTCGGTCAGTGAATTAGTCAGAACTTTGATTTTTATGTGTATAGATAACTAAGAACATATTTACTTTACCAGCTTTACATTCGATTGTGGTATTACCCTTAAATGTGTGTATTTCTAGTAATATCAGATCTTAGAGTACTTTGTGCCCACTAAATTTGTATCAAAGCTTTCAAAGAATTTAAAAAGAAGACGGAAGAATCACATGCTTAAAGCTTCATCAAAAATTATGTTAACGATTCTGCCTTAGACTATTTTAAAATTAAAGCATATCTTATTTATATGTTTTACACTTTGTCATTAATAAAAATCTATTACATTTATTAGGTACATTTAGAAAGAGCCCTATAGAATAAGTATTTCAGATTGTTTAGGTATAAACAAAAGCATTATTTGCTTCCGAAAGGTTACCAAGCATCTCCGCTGTTATTATGTTCTTATGAGGGTTGCTTTATTTATACTTGGGATACGTAATTTTAAGACGGGCTTATGTTATTAAATTAAGTACATTCATTCTTTTATTATTTTAAACATTCGTATTTTAATTATGAGTAAATATTTCTGGAATTGTTTAATTTCTCATCGTTATTAATTAGAGTTTCTTCAACAGTCTACGCCTTTTGACAGTTTATATTCCAACAGACAACATTTCTTAACAAATAATTCAACTAAAGTTGAGCTTAATTACGAAATATTGAAGATGAATCTTCATGGTTATATTTATAAAACTTGAAATAAAAGGGGGAAATATATGGTTCGCATATAACACGTGTAATTTTGCTGAAACATGATTAATGCATGGCTAAAGGGTTGCAATAAAGAACTTTTAGTAGCAACCCCTTTAAAGAATTCAATTTAATCACATCCAAATAAATAAATATAAAGTAAGCCTTTTTATTTTTAATTCCAATTTTTTTCACAATTTTAATGATAAATTTCATCACAAATAACTTTTACTTTATCTCGACTTTCGATAAAAGCAATCTATAAAGAGAAGACGACTGTTTCCCATGAAATACCTTCTTTGATCATTTATAATGTAGGAAAATTCTGTTACTTCATTCTGTTACTGACACTTTCAATAGCGTTTATACATAACGCTAATGAATATTAATATATAAAACTATTTTACTTTAAGCCCAGCATAGAAAAAACTTATGATTATAAATAGTAAGAAAAATACAAATTCACAAATTGTGTATTACATTAATTGAAATGAAAAAAGAGCCAGACGCTTAAGTTTTATTAATGGAGCGTAATTATTAGATTTATAAATATAATATGTGATATTTATTGCTGATGCATCGATGACGTAATGAGAGTCACATAAATGTTAGTCATTTTGATTTTTCGTAATGAAATTGTGTTGCTACAATATTTATTTTCCCATTGAATTCGTTACCTCTTTACCTCCTCTTATATTAATCAAAATGCCAAAATTGTTCTGTTAATAATGAAATCGATCTGCTTCTTTTGTGCGGCCTCATTAAGATCACGGATTATTAATTACGTTTCAGAAGCTTACGAAGCATTTCGAAAATTATTAGCTTTTATATTATACGCTGCTATACAATATGGCAAAAATATTATATGGCATATGTGTGATGAACAATACATTATGTTAATGTATGAATCCAAAAAATACCCTTATTTACGTTTTCCCATTATATCTAAGGTTCTTAATATTTACGCTTCTCTTAAATTTTAAATATAATATTTTGTCCTGATTTTTTTAACAATTCATAGTATTAATACATCACTTTAACAAAAACAATTATTATATGGAATGGTTTTTTTCGCTTTTGATGCCTCTGGGTTAATTTATTATATTACATTATAATATGAGTATGTATACATAATACATAAAATCAATTATTTCAATACCTACGTAATATGAACCAAAATTTCGTTATTTAAACGTTTTGGGACTAGAGAATCTCATTTCTGATTCTCTCTAATGTTCAACTGTTAAAAGGAATAATGAAGAGAGTTTTGACATTAATATTCAGTGAACCTATTTAGTTGCTGTAATAAAACTGTAAAACTATTTTCGTATGTAAGATTTGAACATTGAGAAAAATATCTTTTGTCGAGAGATTTTCAGGCATCATAAGATTAATGCTATTAACCAATGTGTATTAATGATGTTTTTCTTTGTTTTAAGGCGCTATTGTTCGCTATATATATAAAGCGTGCTCGCCTTTAATACGGTGATACGTACGTGGATAACTGGTTGATCACAGAGTAATGCTTTTACGGCGGCAGATCGACATTGACCCCCTTGGAATTGAACTTGATAACTTCCTGTTACAAGACAAGCGGTAAACCGCAATGCCATGAAGGTAATCAAGAATTATATATTTTAAGCCAACGAGTAAACTGTGGTGCTATGTAAACATTTTAATTTTCATCTAGATACCAGAGGTATAATTATACCAATTTTACCAATTGACTATCTTATTCCTCTTGCCACATTATCGAGTACAAGAAAAAATATAACACACTCAATCTTATTATACCTACACGTATTCTCGTGTCACGGAAAGCTGACTTAGGAGTTTCAGTAAAAGTGAAAATCTTTTTAGCTTCGATAACGACAAGTCAAAGTCCACAGCACCCTTTTACCGATATTCCCTTGTCGCAGTCACAAAGAAGTCGCCTTATTAGAAGTGGGTCGGCTACTGGGTTCTTGCTATCTAAAGAAATTAATTGTAACACAAAATCAATTGCACCGTCTAGATTAGAAGTTACATTTTCTAAGTCAACATTTACTACTCCGACCCACACAGATTTATATTCTTTTCGTTGTCTGTATTTGATTTTGATTAGTAATACTTTCCTTATTTCCGTGGCTTTATTATGGCTACAAGTTAAATTAACGACCGAAAATGAACGTTAATAACCGAAATTCGTAAAATATCGTATTTAACAATATCCAAAAAGCGTAGTAAGCATTTTAAACGTAATTAATAACCCAGTAGCCTGATGAAGCCAGATCGGAGGCCGTGGATCGTTTTCTTTATCACGGATATAAAGAGGCTGACTTTATTGATACAATAGATACAGAAGTAGATAAGAGGATAAAGGTATTAGGTTAACTGAGCGTTCTCTTCCTAAAAGTACTTAATGATAGCAATTCCCAATGTTATCCATTTTGACAATAACCAACTGAAAGTAAATAAATTACAGGAACTTATCTTACCGGTTATTACGAAATTATCTTTTGAATTATTTAGAGAAAATTAACTGTATTAGCTGCTAATTTTTGAATAGTTTGAATTTCTCTCTTTGCACTGAAATTAAAACCACCTAAAATTTAAAGACCACGTATAAAACAAAGTTATTGTAACAACATATAAACACATAATCTAATAATAGAACAAAATTATTTTGGAAGAATTGATATGACGTTAGAAACTTTTATTATATCAGAATACAATAAAGTGGTAGCCAATAAATTGCTCTGTACATCTGCAACACAACGTTGAGCATTTATTGTTTGTACAAGTGAAATATTAAATAGTCGACGACTGCGAATCGTAGTTTCGAGTTAGTGCCTAGGCTATATTTTTTACAATACACGAATTGTTAGTTTTAGTTAGTGTGAATGCTTTTCGATAGAGTCAGTCTGTAATTGAAATCTAGCTGTAACACGCCTTTTTTTTTTGTTAACGCTGGGAAAAATGCATTAGGCATCCCCTCCCGCCGGGGGACAGAAGAGGTATGTAAGACTCCCGGTAAACCGGTATAGTGATTCCCGGTAAACCGATATAGCCACTAAACAACCCAGCGGCGCTTCCTCAGCGCCTTCGGTGGCGGGGAGTTGGGAATCAGCAAGCCTGAACTTCCAGCTCCCCACCGGCGTCTGCTCGTCAAAGCAGCAGGCCCTTCACGCGCCCCTCCCTTGTGAGGAGGGGGCTCGTGGATGACCGTGAGTGCTCGGTCATCCTCAGCCGGCGCCTCCGCGCCTGTCGCCCGCTGCTGATTACCTGGTAGATGGAGGGTGGTCAACCACCCGCCTTCTCCTGCCTTCTTTCAGCTGTAACACGCCTGGGCTTACTTCAACGGCAAATACAGTTATGCGCCGAAATGTTAAAATAGCATCTGAAAGGAAACGATTCATAAATTAGTTCTAGCTTCTGTTTCTTGTGATTGATATTTTATTAAAATTAAATGGGGTAAACGAAAACAATATCACAATTATTCACTTTGACTATTAATGTATGGATATTTATATATCCTATGTATATGGCTTTAGATGTCATTTTAGTTTATGGATAGGGATCCGCGATTTTGAAGTCCGGGGAATCAATAACAGTTATCGACTTACATCATTCGAACCTAGACAAGCACACATTTAGCTTTGTAGCAATGACTACTAACCTTTTAGTCACGTTGTATCACAACAGTGGCTTTCTGTACGACGACCCATTAGAGTAGCTTAAAAATTGCCTTGTTTTTTTTATCTAATTCTTAATTATATTTGTATATACTCCTGAAAAGATAAATAACATAAGACCACATTTAAAATTTTATCATGTGTCACTGTGTTAATGTTCACTTTAACACATCAGAATGTTATATCATTCATTTACACTTTTTCAGCCCATCCTTCAGGTAAAAATCACGGTAAATTACCCCTTTCCTAAAAGGTTAAAATATTAAAGAATGTCTGAACTTAAGATACAAGTATTAAATTAATAAATTTACATTCTCTCTGAGTACCTTTCTTTTAAGAAAGGTAACTCAATTGGAAACGTTTTTAGCAATAATACTGGTAAACAAAAATCACTACGGCTGATTCAATATATTTGTTTCCAAGTTTCTGATGAGAGTATTTTACAATTTTAATATTATTATACAATAGTTGCAACTACACAACGATAAAGAAACCAAGTTGAGTGCTTGCAAGCTAGACAGTGTTATTATTTATTTACTTTCGTAAGTGCTTGTCTGGTAAAAGGCATATTTTAAGTCTGAAATATTCAACTATGTTTAATGCGTTGCCATTGCATAGGAATTGGTTATATGTTCGGAATGAAGATAGTGAACAATATATCTATATTTTAAATTTTTGAAATAAACTGATTCTTTATTCCGATCCCTAATTGTATTAAAGCGATAATACTATTTTAATGCTTTCTTTTTAAGTTATATTTGAAAATTTAACTATGGTATATTACTAAACATTGCTACTTGATGATGGAAACACATGCTTTGTTATCGTGTAGAAACGACGGAGAAATCAATTTAATAGTAATTGAGAAATATGATTACGTAAATATAGTTAATTCCAAATTCCCATTAGTTGATGTGAACGAAAAAAAAATAATTTACAAAAAAAAGAGAACTGTAACAACACAAATATAGCTAAAATCCCATTGCTGGCATTCTACTGAATACTTGTCATAATTTACTTATTCAGATAGTGGGAAAAGTAATGTCCACTTGCGGGAGAACAGCTTCTTCATGCCTGGAACGAAATTTATATCAGCAAATTTACTTCAAGAACTACATCCTTTTATATTACATGACATCTCTAAATATGAACAAAAGCAACAATTACCTAATATTATATATCCATATTTATAAATGAATGATTAAATAATAGTTTTGTGTTAACATTTCGCCTGTTTTCTAGAATAACGACACATTTCAAAAATAACAATTTTACTGCAGGGTGTATTTAAGGTTTTTTTTTTTTCATTAATTTAATATCCATATATATACAATCACACATTCTTCAGAAGCAATAGCATTTGTTTGTATTTATAAAAAATATAATACGCTAACGACACAAAATCAAATCTGTCAGTTTTTTTAATACCATCGATTTAAAGACTTTTTGTTTCTACAAGCTATGTTTTATTTATTTAAAAATGAAAACGAGAAGATTCTGTTAGCCAACATAATATATACTCCAATTTTTATATATAGTATTTTGCCAAAGTTTTTCTTGTCTTTTGAGAAAGATACTAACACAAAGTATGTAAGAGGTTTTAAGCTTACAACTGTTTTTCTTTTATTGTTAAAACAGAGATGCTAGACTTATGAAAATGAATAAAAGCTGACTTTAAAGAAATTGTCTTTTTCATAATACAAAGTCGTCATGTTGCCTCATGGACCGAAAACTTCTTACAATGGCTCAAATCTGAATTTAAGACATGCATCCAACTGTAAATGCTATATCCAAAGTACTTCTTCTATTTCTTTAAATCAACTTTGACTTTTTAATTTAGCTGTTGAAATATGTTAAATAAATAAATTATAAATTTAATATTGCTAGCTATTCATACTATTAGCATCATTGTTGAATACAACTATTATAGCTTGAATACTTTAGAAATTAGTTTTAACATAGTGTAAGACATGCTCCAACCTTTCCGAATAATAAAACTGCACCAGCACATTTACAAGTATTTTATTACAAATTCACTTATATATTAACCTAAATTAACAATCAGGCTCACAGTTGCCCTAGCACACTATCTCCAAACCAACGCCTTATCTTTCTCGCGGTCCGCCAGCGAATGCACTGTACCTTTTTTAAAATTCCAAATAAACTTCCACTCCCCACCACTTTTATATTTATTACGTTGAGTGTGTTGTGCCAGTAATAGTTGCTCTTAAATTAATAATTGTGTTGATAATAATCAGAATAAAAATAATTGAAATCATTTATTTGTAATTTATTAATGTCTGTATATAATTGTTTGCTCCCTTTGATTTTATTTTAAACTTTACAATAGACAATCTTGAAATAAATGTTCCGGACTTTTTTAAAGTACTATAATAACTAACTCTTACAATTATTACCGGAGATTTTTACATTAATGTATTTAAAAAAGATAATGTTACTAATGAGCTACGTGATTGCCTCCATGGCTCAGTGGTTTACTCGTATTCTTTGAAACGCGAAGGTCCCGGCTTAGATTCCCGGGCCACAGGAGTACTGGAATCTGTATGGAGGTAGGGTTTTTCAAATCCGCCTGGCTAGCTACCACCCTCAATGTCAATCTGCCGCCATAACAGAATTACTGTGTTCCGGCAGTCACACATGTGAGAGCCAGATATATTCTGGCCCATCACACTTCACTAACTATGGCCTCATTGTCACTTAACATCGGGTGAAGTCCAGGCCAAGAGTTAGCTCATAACTAATAAAGAAAACGTTACATACAATTATAAAATGAAAATACATATAAATGAAGCAACTCGGAAATCCGCTGTCACCTATGTTTATCACAATTATTAAAAATGGAGCACTTTTCGAAAGAACAACGCGTTATAATTGTGAAAACCCATCACAAAAATGGGGAAAGTTACGCTGAAATCGCTCGCAAACTTCGTAAAATTTTCAGACGAGGAATTGCACCTAATGTGTCAACCATTCGAAGAGTGGTCAAAAAATTTGAAGAAACTGGGTCGATTATGGATAATAAAAATCCTTTGCGTCGACGTACCGGTCGGTCTCTTGAAAACATTGGTGCTGTAAACGAGTGTCGACGAAAACCCGAAAACATCAATTCGTCATCGTTCTCAACAACTTTAAATTTCACGAAGCACTATGCAGTGAATGTTGACCAAAGACCTCCACCTTCACACACAAGATTCAGTTAACTCAGGAGCTCAAACCAGCAGACCACGGAAAGTGCCGGCGATTCGTTAAATGGGTAATGGAGCAAAGCGAAATCGATACCAATTTTTCGAAAAAAGTAATTTTCTCCGATGAAGCGCATTTTCATATGAATGGCTTCGTGAATACACAAAATTGTCGAATTTGGGACTCAGAAAATCCTCATGCAATCCATGCAAATTCATAACGAGTAACTGTCCGGTGCAGATTTTGTTCAGGCGACGTGATTGGACTTGACTTTTTTGAAAATGAGACCGAAATTGCAGTGACTATGATATACATATACAGGAATATAATAAAATACTTCTTGTGGCCTCAACTGGACGGCATGAATCTCTGGGCAACATGTGGTTTCAGCAGGACGGCGCAACTTGTTACACCACGCATGAAACAATCGACTTATTGCAGCGACGATTTTCAGAACACATTATCTCACGAAATTCTGATGGCAACTGGCCACTAAGATCGTGCGATTTAACGCCGTGTGATTTTTTCTATGAGATTTTGTGGAATCTCGAGTTTATGCGAATAAACTCGAAACAATTCCTGAGCTCAAATCGGAAATCCAACACATCATCGATGAAATACAGCCACAACTTTGTGCAAAAGTCATGGAAAATTTCATGAAAAGAGTAATAGCTTGTCATCGGAGTCGTGGGGGTCATTTGCCGGTTATTTTCATTATTTATTATTAACATGTCTTCTTTACAATACATTAAAAATATCACAACTCTATCATAAAATACTTGTTTTTATTTTAAAATGAAAAAGTGCACTCTTTTGAGACACCTTTTACAATTCAAAGAGCTAACATAATTTTTTTTACTAAAAATCAAAACAAGTGTCTCTCATTTTTTATAAATGCACAATTTTTTTATGTACCATCTCTTTTAACCACGTTTTTTGCAATAAATTATTATTATTATTATATCACGTTTCCATAAAAAAAAATTATATAATTTATTAAGTAAATAACACGTTCCAATTATTTGACATCAACAAAAATCTGTTATGAGTGTATTATAAACGAGAAATTTAAAAATACTACCACTTGGCCAAAAAAAGATGAGTTGAAAATCTAGAAAACTTACCTTGATTTTTTAAATTAGACATTAGAACATTCCCTTCCAAGTATACCCAAAAAAAAATGAAATCTATGATCGGTCGTGTCAAAGTCTAAACGAAATTTATCTTAAAAATTTCACAATTCCAACAAACTAATGTTGGATTAAATGCAAAACTCGTTCAATAGTGGCACATCAAAGATCAGCGGATCCTTTATCAAACATTCTTTGTCGCGAATACAAAAAATCAAACTTATGTAAACTGACGAAGAATAGCGGTTACTTATTACGAAAAGTAAAATTGATTGAATCAAAATAATTTATTTGATTTATTAATTCAGGCATTACTTCACGGAACTTTATAAATCAGTAAAACTAAAATATATTTGTTTCATTGAAATTTCTTATTTTTCATTTCCCAATCTTACTACCAATATGGAGTTGTCAATACATATAGAGAAAACACATAATTGATGTGCTTACTTTATACGTATTGAAACCTTTCTTATTTCAATAAAGTTTTATAGCTACATATAAATTTAGGAGTTGAATTAGACATAATTTAACTCCTTTTAAAATCAATAATACGAAATCCGCAAGCCCAGAGTTCAATAAAGCAATAATAGCCGTCAATAAGACTATCACCGTCTAACATCATTGGAATTTAGGGCGCTGTCTACCAGTTCCATGTCGATAGAGAGATATTTAAGGTAGGTTATAAAATTATTATCAGGCGGGGATGTCTGGAGGGGCTACAGCTATGGACCACTGATGGCTAGTGTCTATAGCTGCCGGCTCCTTCAGGCGAACCTGAACCAC
>DWQX01001217.1:0-30122 GCA_018245475.1 Pharmacophagus antenor | reverse complement strand
GTATCTATTTCGAGCGACAAAAATAATTCAAACAAGAGTTAAATGTTGCAGAATATTAAAACTTACGGAAAATAGCTCGCATTAAGTAACAGTGCTTCATTTCTGCAAGACTGACGTTATGTCAAATCGATTAAAAACTTTACCCATATTAGTATTTTAATAAGATTAATTAAATTTAATTTTTTCAATTATAATTGTATACAATATTTTAAAATTTCTCGTTACCTAATAATTTGTATACTATCAAAAGGACTGTTCACACACTGGAAAAAATACTTTGTTAATTATCTCTTTCTAATTCGCATATTAGACTTTTCGTCTCCGTAGGCGCCGCTATTCCGCCATATGCTTTCATTGCAGTTAGAAAAATCAGAATAGTTTGCGTTCAATGAATTTTGTTAAAAACCCAACAGAGATCTCTTTTAGTAAAACAAGAATTAAATTTTTCAGATGCTCTAAGCTACGTGTTTTTTTTTTTCACCGGTAAAACAGTAGCACTCCACAGGTAAAAAAAAACACTCGGAGTGCAAAGACTTAAGATTAAGATATAAGTGAAATATGATTTAGAATCAAAACTTGGCGTATAGCACTTAAAGGTAAAACTGCATCTCTTACTGCATGTCCTATAAACTCAACGAGAAACCAAAGCAACAGCTAACAACGAACAGGCACCGCGCGTTGCATCCATCTCCTGTCAAGCGATGCGCCCTACACATAAAGAGCTTCAACCGCGTACATCATACATACATTTATATTGTATTACGAATGATAAATCACAATCGATACAACAGGTCGTAGACTTATCGTATAATATTAAATCGGCTAATAAATATAATTTACATCGTTCATGTCGAATTTAAAAATGATGTTTTGAAATAAACAATACAAATTGCATTAACGTCTCATGTGTCATCAGTTTTAAGTAATTTTTGACAGCAATTGGAAGGAGTGTAAAAATTTAACGTTTAATTTTATTTAACTTATTACATTTAGCTTAATAAATAAGTTAAATTAATAATAATAATTAAGGATATTTTTAAGGACCACACGCATATTTTATTGATATCATGCTTAAGTATATCGATGATATAAATTTCATATAATTGAAACCGTTTAATTAATTCCCATCTAAAACTTAACCCTGTCAATAAATAGAATTTTTATCGTCAATGGTTAATTTCATCTGAATTTCAAACTGTGAAATTCAGATGAAATGAACCATTGAAATGAAAATGAATGATGAAAGTGCCGCAAAGTTATAAAACGTTTGATAAGTGCAATAAAGATACAACGATCGAAGATGACATCAACGAACGATAATTCGTAAGTGCTCGGGACAGATGTCCTGCGCCGGATGTTACTCATGCACACAAACACGGCGAGATCACACGCACACATGCACGACAGTGCGAATACAACGATGTATTAATCGTAATTGAAGACTTCCCGTCTTTTAAACAGCTTATTATATAAATCGAATCCATTTCGTAGTTTTTTAAGGATTTAAATATATCTTTTTCTAATTTTAAAGGAAAGCTATTATCTACAATATGTTGTTTTTACTACAATAAATGCTACTAATACTAAAATAGGCAAATAATTGATTTCATTAAATTATATAACACTGAAACAAAAATAAATATTAAACCTTTGTTTGCCATGAATAATTAACGAGGGCTATAAATCTAAATCAAAGCAATCTCGTATGTATATCGATTTTTTTTATCATAATTATATAAATCAATGATTTATTATCAACATACGTTGTTTACGTTTGTGTTAACATCATACAAACGTAAACAAGTGTGTAGTATTGGTGTAGTTAATATACAAAAGTAAACAACTTTGTAGTATTAGGGACACATTAACTCGGTCCAATAAAATGTCTTATCACAGATTGGTTGCTGCGATTCGACCATACAGTCACGTCCAAGCTGTTAAAGAGGTTAAAGGCATATAAACATGCGAAAAGGCGCACTCTTGTGGAAACCATTCACTTCTCAGGGGACTCTGTTAATTTAACTAATTAGTAAACATTCTAGTGCCTGAATGATAACTATTACAATTTTGCAACAATTGCAACGGTTCATTGACATTATTAAATAATATTAAGTGTGAATTGTCAATTATTTTTAGATTGTAAAATTCAATTTTAATATTTTTTTTTTTGGAAAAGAAACTACCAAAGAGAAAATGCGTCGATATAATGCAGAGCAACTTATATACTTAAAAATACATTAGTAGTGAACACTGAAAGTTTCAATGTGCAAATTAAATGTGCGATAGCACGTGAAATTTAAATATGATTTCTGTTAAAAAAAAACTTCTTAAATATCATCGTTCATAGCTTTCAATTTCACGTCAACTATACTTAATGTACTTACATATTATGCTCATAATATCAACTTAGTCATACATTCTCTCGTCTTTGTAATAACTAAGAAAGGCGTTTCGTTAAATACGGCGCTGTAGATACAAAGAAGCTACCGACTGTTTAGCAGTGCGATCCTAGGTGCCGCCTACGCAAACCGCCGCTTAATTGCAACCGTTTGAATTAATGTGAAATGACCATTATATTAATATTTATGTTATGATTACTATCATAAATGTTACGCTTCGAGATAAGTAACATAATAAATAATCTAAGCTGCAGTAAATATTTAACCGACAAATTATATATTTTTTATCTGCAGTTGACTAACACTAAACCTCAATTCTTCATGATGTTACGTGACAATCCCGTAAACGGTGAAGGATGCTCAACTATACTCTGTTACGGCCGCAGGTTGGCAATGAAAGTGGTAGCTAGCCGCGTTCGGAAAAACTTTATCACCGTCCCGACTCTATTATTCACATGCCCCGCAATCGTGTAAGATTAGAGGTAAACCAATTCATTACGGAAGCAGACAAAATCGCCACAAGATAATCCGTTGCTGGCCACAGGTCTCCCCACGAGGTGATCAACACCGATCAGATCTACTCTACCCACGATCGTCAAACATAATTATTTTTACTTCCTACGAAGTCATTATTTATTATAGTTTAAGAATCATGATTTTTCACAAGAATATGTAACAATACATTTACGTGAGAGAACAAAAATAAATTATATGAATATTATATCCGCTATTATTTTTATTGTTAATTTATTGATCCAAGATCCAATACGTTGATGTATTCCATGGGTATAAAACAAAAAAGTAATTTGCTAATTTCCGCTTTTCCACACAACGTCGTGTTGTCGAACCCATAACTATTACTGAAGATGCCACGTGTAGTTAATTTTTTTGTTTTATTGATAGTTTTCATAAAAGACGTATTACATAAGTTTATAATTTTGTTGGTACTTTAACAAAGCGCAAGTAATAATATGTACTATTCTAAAACGATTTTCAAAGTCAACATAGGTCCTACATTTAGTACTTACAATTTCCACTGTGGGTATAACAATCATCCCTAACACATCCAATTAATGAATCCTTGTGGTCAAGAGTTCGTTCCATTCATTCATTGTTAGAATAAATTGCTACATATGAAATCACTAAACAGCATAATACGTCATCATTAATTCAATTCACGAATGCTTTTTATCCTTATTAAATTGATTCATCAGTTCATCAACCAATGGATTTAGTCAATTAGACAAAAATAATTGTCGATCCTATACGTCTGGCCAGTATTGGTACAATGTATAGGCGAAATTAAGTTTAAAATTTTCTACTCGCTTTACTTTATGACTCAAATTTGGTGTAATGATTATTTGTGGTTAATTGTTATTTTTACGTCAATCGAATTAAAAAAAAAATCGTGCCAAATTTGTTATAACCGATAAAAACACTAAGTTATTTATACATAAGTTTTTATCGTGGAAGCAATTCAACAATCAATCGTAACCGACACTATGACGTACAAATAACAAACCGAATTGAACATTAACACCACTGACGTTATGTAATACAAAGACTTTTAACATTTAGTGCTTCTGTTATAAAATAAAGGATTATTAAAAAACATAAAACCAAGCATCGTAAATACGTAAAGCAATTTAACCAAAGTAAAATAATAACCTTTTTCAGTATATATAAGCACAGGACATGTAACAACTATGAAATATTATTTCATGTTACTTTATAAACAGTTCCACGGCTAGAGAACACAAGAAGCAGTGAAGCCGGTTAAAAATTGGGTTCTGTCTGTACATTATACCGTCAAAGTGCTACGCGGTAGCAGCTTAATTTCAATAAAATGATTTTGAGTTATTCTATCATTTTGTTAAAACATATATTTATGAATAATATATGCAACAAACACTAAAAAAAATCAAATCTACATATTGTTATAGTTAGGAAAGCCAAAATATTAAACTTTTACAAAGCTTTATTGCCATTTCATTGGACATAATTTATAGTTAATCGAGTAATTTTTTTTCAGATCGGCGTTGCATCGTCAGTACGGTTCATTGTTCAAAACAAACAATGCGGCATTCTGGTGGCGTGCCCGGCGTCATAGTTTCCACGGGTATCTTCTAGGACATCGGCGCTTTATCGATGCTGGCACCGCCCGCTTGTATTGGCACAACCGCCAATTAATGTAAAAAAAAAATATTGCCTCATCTATTATTAAAAACTATTTTAATAAGTGTTTCGTACAAATTTATAATTTTATATGCGTATTTTATTTAAGTAAATTATCGTTTTATTTCTTTACAAACATCAATTACACAATTACTTCGTTACGTCTGAATTAATAAATTCTTAACTGAATTATACAAAGTTTAATAGCATAAACGAAACGTTATGTATATTTTTTAAATTTTTAGAACGAAATATTTAAACTTTTCTAAATACAAATATTTTTATATTCGTTCATGAATCCTTACATTGCAATAGAGAGAGTGGCGATAAAGAACGCTGCATGCGACTCTGCCTGACTATTATCGAAAAAACGTTGAATGACTATTGAGATCCAAAAATAATTTAGTGCGACTTATCTTGTCATTACATGCCCACAATGTACATCTTTAAATGTATGTATATACTAAATCAGCTTAAGACTGGCTTAAGTTACGACAAGTAATGATAGCGATGCAGCATAATATAATGTTTAAGGAAAACTTTTCTGTTCATCTTTAAGTTTTTGCTGTTAAGTTGTATATGTTATATTTTTATGTATTAGCGTATATCGCAATGAAACATTAACGGCCATTTATGAATTTATTTTATGACACTGCAAAAGTGACGCGTGTAATCGACCAATAGATTAACGAAAGGATTCATTCGGGAATAAAAACAATTCTTTAATAATTTACCAAAATGTAGCAATTGAAAGAAATATATTTTAATATACTAGCACATTCATTATCACAATCAACGTAAATTAAAAAAAAAACTTAGTATTTTCTCAACGTTTAATGATAAAGGAAATTAATAAGTGAACATAAATTATTACTACTTAGCGTAGTTACGTTAACGTAAAATGCATATTACTATAACTCGTTACGTTGAAATGGAAACAGTAAAAAATTTGTTGAAGATCGTTTTATAGGAAAGGCTTAAAACACTAAAATGTGTATTCGTACATAACCTATTTCTCTGTAAAAAAATTCTTAAGTTATTGTATCATTATTTATTTGTAAACATGCATGACCAACGTTCTTTTATGCCCGATATGAAATAAAACATGCAGATGTATTTTATGTGACACTTTTACGGGTATGTAACATCTTTTCATTGAAGAAAATAATGTCCGACTTTAAGGAATTCATTTGTATGACACATAATCGTTATCGTCAGACATTCTTATACCATTCTTATACATATCGCATTATAATATTCGTATATAAAATATAAAAAAAAACAAGTAGCATAATATATTTGTATCAACTTTCTCTTCAACTTACAAAATTGCTTTACAACATAACAAAATACTCTACGCGCACGCAATGTCTAGATCTTCATTACGTAATGCACAAAAATGATGATTGCATTGATGCAGACGATTAAAGTCTGTCTCTGAATCAGCGCATGCGTATGAAACGATTTTGTAGCTCCGCCCATTGCGAATCAACAGGTTTTTTCCCGCCTTTACGGAGTGCATAATATTAACACTTTGCTGTCCGCACTCCTAATGACGATTTTTTTGTGTGGTACCTTTAATGGGAATATTACTAGTTTTTCTCGTCGGTTTTTCTTTAATATTTGGTCATAATTCATGGAGGTTTACTAACCTCATCGTTGTTTATCATCAATACTCACTTATGACGTATCCCCTAATTTTCCTAAAACATTTTTCATTTGCCTAATAACTTTATCGTGGCACCGGCCGGCATACTCTTAAGTTTCACATTAGTCAATTAAAAAAAAAAAGATTACTTCTTATAATTACCGCATACATAATATGAATAAAAAATCAAGATAACAAATAGTAATACAATTTAATAAATTACAGAAATACGTCTGCACATTTTTTTTTTATCTATACTGTCCCAACACTACAAGTGAATTTCTTATAATTTTCAATGACCAAAGATTGTGAGGAATGAAGTGGACATATACAGAATACTCTAGCTTTCATAACCTGACAGCCGGAATTAATCAATGTTGTTATGCGGCAATTGGCAATCATAATAGCATCCATAAGTTCCAGCTATAACTACAAGGATTGTAATTAGGCGGGTTTAAAAAAACTCTACACCGTTTTAACTACCATTTATATGCACCCAGAATCGAACTAGAAACCTCTGTGTACAAGGCAGGCGGTTAGTCACTCCACCGTATAATTGTGTGACATAATGCAAATATAATAATAACAATGCCTTTAAAAAATAACAGATAAAAAAATATTCCACGTTTAATTTTAATGTAAAACTTACTGGTAATTTTCAAAATTTGAGCACTGCTAGCCACAAATTAGTACTGTATACGTATCACTTAATAAAGTTGCCTCACACAGCACTCTGTTCAAGAACACCAAACTTAACAAAGGTGCCAGCGGTACTAACGACCGCTCCCGTCGACGTCTCAACCTGTAGTGCTCGCTCAACTTCGCCTGATGATGGTGCAGCGAAAGACAAGGGGACTATGCGCGCGGGGGGTCCGGGGGAGGGGGGCTACAGTGGGCGGCGCCTCGCAGGTGTATCAAGTCGAACGGTGATATATGCGCATGTTAACACTTTGCAATGTACACGCCTTAACGTCACGCACTCAGCAAATTTGGACGACTAATTCGTCCCACACACATCATACGTCGCAGCTTTAAGTACCAATTAAACTTGATAATTGATTACCTCAGTGGCGCAGTGGTTTACCGCCTAATGTAACACGAAGCTCCCTGATTCGCCTGACTACATGAGTAGTGGAGTCTGGATGGTTGTAGGGTTTTTCTAACCCATCTGGCTTAGCCATCATACTCAATCTCAATTTATCGCTATAACACCATTGCTGTATTCCAGCAGTAATACATGTGAGAGTAATACGGGCGAGCATGCTTCACCATCTAAGGTGTCATTGTCACTTACTATTAAGTGTCAATTGAGGTTAAATGTAAGTAAGCCTATTGTCGATAGAAAAATACATGGTTTAGAAAAAAAAGAATTCGAACAGATCTCGATTAAGCGCTGCGATAAGACTCTCGACTTAATGACAGACTAATTACCGACATCCGTGAAACGCTCGCGTTATCACGATCGACAAAAAACTATCACGGACTCGGAGATACACCTCGCGGCACCACCGATACGACTTTCGTTTTTTTCCCCGTCCGTCGCCCGATGAACAGGCGTCATTTGTCAATGTTAGTGTCTCATGTTACGACGCAATTCCGTTATATCATTGTATCTCTAAATGATCTTTGGTACTACTATCTACATGGCGGCTGTACCTACCAAGATTTATAAACTTATTCTGAAGTCAATATACTCATGTCAAATAAGTTACTTTTGGGAATCAATTACATAAAAGAGAAAGTACTATGTATGTTCTATCGATATACATGATAATGAGTATAAAATACATTAAAAGCCCGTCTTTTGTAATTTTAAAAATGTTTTTAGGGAAAATCCCACAAATGTCAACTTTTATAGTTTTTTTTTATAATGAAAATATTTTTAAAAATAGATTGTTACACATATTTAACTCTGTATTGGTGGTCAAAAAATCGGTTTTATGCCTTTAAATACATGTAATGACAGTTTTACAATATGTAATACTTTTAAAAAAACTCGGAAGATAAATTGAGACGGAAGATAGTTAAATCGAGTAAATCAGATGGTGCAAAAACAATCTTTTTCTCTTTTTATATATGTATAGGTACTCCTACCAACGACTCCGTTAAAAGACAACTTTGTAAAAATGTATGCAACAAACAATATAAGTAAGTATATGAATCGAATTGAGAAAATCCTTCTGGAGAAGCGTGTTCGCCCAGTATACTTCTAGCCGTCACATGTATGACCGCCGAAACACAGCAGCGCGGCTAAGACGGCAGGTTGACATTTGGTGCCGTACTTAGCCAGGCGGATTCTAAAAACACGATCCAGAGTCCTATACTTATGTGTTCCGGTATAGAACTAAGGACCTCCCTGTTACAATGCAAGCGGTAATCCAATTCGCCACGAAAGCAGTCAAGCTTCTTTTTATAGTTGATTCTACTTTTGCTTAAAAACATTTCGAGAAACAAAGGAGTATGTTTAAATTTAAAATTAAACTCTAAATAATTAATAAAGTTATAAAGAAAAAAAAATAAATTTGCGGTAAGTCTTCAAGTGAAAACTGCACTCAGCATTATATATTAGTAATAATTGTGCATATCTGTCTACTGGGAGAAATAACTAATGCTTTCAATGTTTAAAAATAAAATGAACATCAAATTTAAATACCTATGTTGTTAAACGATGACCAATATGCAACGTAAAACAATGTGTCCATACGAAGCACTTCTACCTACATTCGATGTATGGGTGACAACACAATTGTACGTTCAGCTGAAATATCGTGGCGACATAAACAAACTTTACAACCACCGTAGGCACACTAAAACGAAGGCTTTACTCGCAGCTAACACCACGTACTTACTCCGACGTACCTCGATAATAAATCGCTGGCGCACACTTCATTACCATATGTCGATGCGAGTTTACATTACGTTTTTCAAATCCGCTTTATTCGCCAATTAACTTATTTTTTTTGCCTTACAGCCGATGATTTTTGATGAGTAGTTATTATTTATAATACATGTGTTTAACGGACACATTATTTACAGCTCGGGCGGTGATCGATTAACTTATGAAGTTGTTTCACTACATAAGTTTACCGCATACATGTAAATGTATATTATTTAATGAAACAAAGTTTAACGCTGATGGAGCACATTCGAAAGAAAATTTGGAGTGTAAGAATTTCGGACATATAATTAGTGTTCGACGCCGCAGCAGAATTGATTATTATTTTGTACCAAAGATTAATTTTTTATACTAAATATGAGGGTACTACGGAGCTGGGGGCAGTTATAACAAATAAAAATAGCCAATCCCCGTAATCTAAAATTGTATAATTGTACCTCCACTATTTTTCTTACCACTAATTCTTAAATTATGACATGATGGCTAAACAAATTTTTGATACTCATCATATATTTAGGGATTTATATGGATATGAGCAAAAAGACAGTTGTTTACATTTAAAAATAAATTACAGGCAACCAAGCAAATAAACTCTAAGCTCTATCTCAGCATCTGAAAGTCACATATTTTACAGTGGCCCTTATATAAGCAATAGAAAGCCTAACACAGCCACGTACGGAACCCTCCCCGTGTTTTATGTAAACATCGTGAAAGGTTGGGCGGCCGCGATCAGCTGATCAGATGATTTAAATACCAAACAATAGTCTAGCGCTGGATCTCCCGCTTGTGCAATGTGACGGTGCCAACAAACATTGTAACATTAATTGACATTTGCTTTAGACTTGAATTTACTGGCTGCACGTGATACCGAGCGTTGCTGCATATGAACACTTTTAATTCATTGTTATAACGTAAAAGAATATGTAAAATAGTTATTTTATTATGTTGTATCGATTTGTGTAATGTACATTGTATTACATCAGATTTATATATATTCAAAGCTACATAGTGCAACTTTTGTCATAAAACATAGACTTAAATTTCGGTTGTGTTGTAGTTGAAAAGTATCTTTAAAATGTACTTTTCAATAAATCGTTTCTAATTTCGAGGTACGCCTCATTTTTCGGACAATTTCATCAACAAATTAATCGCAATTAACCTTAAAAATATTTTTCAAAAAAATTCATATTAAATTTGAGGTGCAACATATTGTACTGTCGTCCGAATAATACGGTACCTTTAAATAAACTCTATAAAATCAGTAATAAGTTAGTTTAATATAAAATAGCATAGTACCCATAATTGAGCATCGAGATCAAGATTTAGATTCGATTATCTTCATCAATTAATAACTCATTTCCACCGTCGCGTTGCCAATGATAATTCCGTACGCAGGCGTCACGTACACTGATGAACGGTAATGGCCGCTGCGCAGGCGCAAGCCGGCGTACAATTATTGTTGGTAGTGGGCGTGCTGCATGCGATTTATTAGGCGCACCCAAACTAAGTGTCAACCGGGCGTATATTTGAAATTAATATTTCGCTGAACGGCAATTTTACACAGAAGCCGTGTCATCTCACCGCTACTATTATTTTGTAATTGAATATAGAATTTCATATATAACTTTACATTTTTTTTTAATTTTCAGTTACTAAAATGTTGATGAAAACTTAATTTTCATTAAAAGTACATTCTCTGGTAAAAAAAAACAGACACAGCTAAACACGATACGTCAAATTATCACATATTGTATGCCACCTTGGTGGATAACACAAGTGCTATGACCAGTTATCTTGTCATCGATCGCCGATAATTTTCAACCCTAAGAGATAAAAAAAGTCTCCCTACTAGTGTGCTATACGATTTTTTTTTAAAAAAAATTATTCAGTGTAAATAGTTTTAATATGTAGTGATACAAAAATCCCGTTTCAGTAACTTGATAATTAAATTTTATTTTTAGTTTTACTTTTTTAAAACTCTATAATATCAATTAGCTATTATGAAATCCTTTATTAACTTTTTCTCAATACTGAAAGACAATTTTTTTTAATAGTATTGGCACTATTAATAGGTTTCATGAAGGATATTAGATGACGTTTCACCGTTACATTTTTATATGTTATATAATTGAGATGAAAAAAATAAACAAATATAAATTATCACGACCCGGTTAACGGGTTAACAGCAAGCATTCCCAAACACAGCGGTGGAAAACTTCGTCACTAGGCTTCGCTTTTCCGTCGGAACGTACGCCATATGCAGGAGTGATAGTACGCAACGCCGTTTATAATTCAACAACAATAAACAGATAGTTAATTGCGCCGCTGTCACGGCCACAGTATATGGTAATGAGGCGTAGGGATCGCGGCTGCACGGACAATATCTCTCCGCGGTGAAAGGTAAATCGTGTATGGCGCAAGTAAACGGAGAACGGACACTTGTACAAACTAAAAAAAGTCATCGGTATCATTTTTTTTTATATTAAAAGGATTTCCTTATTAGATATATCAGCTAAATAATAAATAGGATACCGTAGTTGCTACTACCCTAGAGTTTAGGAAGAACCTCATTCTACCGCCATGCAATGTTATGCATAGAAATAATTCGAACTGGGCAGACATACCATCACTATTCGTAGACGAAAGAACACACACAGTTACTTGCAAAAATATTTTTTTTTCATCAACAATGGGCTAACACTTCACCTTAATGTCATATGATGTTAAGTAACAAAGGTCGTAGGTAGCGAAGCGTGTTCGCCTAGAATACATCCGGCTCCCACATTACTGCTAGAAAACAGTAATGCTGTTACGGCGGTAGATAGACATTGTGGGTGGATAGAAGTGAGGCGGGTTCAAAAAACCCTTTCACCATCTAAACAACTTCTCATTTGACCTGGGAAAAGGTAAACCACTGCGCCACGGAAGCATTTAGACTCAATAACTCTCTCGTACCTTGTGCCGCGGCAATGCAGTGTTTGCTTAGCCCATGGCCCGTGTCGGAGAGATAGGTGCAGTACATGCGCTTTCAGGTATGCCCCGTACAATCTGAGCAGCTGACACCGAAAGCTTTTTATCAGTACGAATCTCGCCTGTGAGAAAGTCCAAGAAGCGGCCTGGGGCGCGCCGGAAGGGACCTGGATTCTAGTCCGCAATACCTTTGATAATTTTCAGTTAGATTTATGACACCATTCGTCTCTTTCGCCCTTATGGACTTTATCACGATCGAGACAATGACTTATGGTGATACGGCCGTAGAAAACTCTGTTTCACACTTGAAACGTTAGGTGGTCGAAAAGGGTCAGCCGTAACGCCAACTGTTTGATGAAGTACATAAATACCAACAGTATATTTTTTTTTGGATCTGTATGAGATTAGCTTAGGTTGATATAGATGAAATTATGCATATATATTATGCGAATTGTCTTTTAAAACAAAATTATCTTACGAGTCTATGTACGCCTTAATTTTAAAACGTAATAAATCTGTCTGATTTTAAAATAGCAATATTGGTATTAGACTATACACTTCGTGGGCAGGAATTGCATTCGACTTCTAGAAATGTATTCGGAAGAACACCAAGAGAATAGCTACCTTACGTCGCAATGTTTTAATTACACCTAAGTACAAATGTGAGCAGACACTGCAGTAAACGAAGATCTAATTAAACGTAAAATTGCATTAACCTGTAGAAAAGTAATATGCACTAGTGGTGAGTAGGACTGCACTAAACTCAGAGTCAAAATCAAAGTTCACTTATTCAAATTAAGCTAACATGATGAATTTTTTGAAGTCGATTATACTTAACATCAAAGTTACGAAGGGGCGTAATATACATAACATGAAACATAGTCTTTAGCTGACGCAAATGTTGTACGTCTCAATACTTAATGATGTTAAAGTTTTTATCTTCCGTGATTTAATTTATAATGCTTAATGTTATTATTCTAAAATACCACCCATCCGATTTTGCCTAATTCGTTATAATAAAGAATAAAAGTGTTTGATGAATTATTTTTAAATACTACATTTATTTTTATTAACAGGATCTATAAAGGATATAATGAAGTTAACTTATCCTTTTAGGTTAAAAAGCAGAAAAAAATATTGGAATAAGGAAAAAACACTTCCTGAGCAGGATTATAAAATATTTAATGGTCGTAAAAAATATATTTCACCACAAGACACGACACTATGTATGGATGGTAATCGTCGTGCTCGCTTAAGGTGAGGTCCATCGTAATAACTACGCAATTAGTTGCTTTCTAACGCAGACGATACAGGGCCAATTTAACGAGCCACTGGTGTGTGCAAGACCTGACGAGTTATCGGTATTATGTCGAAAGCAAAACTTTCCAGAGCTTGTACTACGATACAAATAGACATTTCAGAACTAATACACTCTACAGTTTGAGTCCAATAATCTGTTAATAGATCAACTTTTTTCACAACGTTCTCGTTTAATTAGCTTATCTATCAATCGCCTACAATGGTGAGTAGGGAAAATTTGCGATTGACGCAAACATATAGTGAATTATGATTCACATAGCAATATTAAAAATAATAATACCATCTTCAATAAGATTCTCACTAACAACGTCTTCTGAGAGTTTCTTTGACAACAGTCCATATAGTTCTATTGGATATTGGTCTTCTATTACTATAACGTCTATAACATATCTAAATATATAAAGTCTAAGTAATTTATAAACAAAAGAATTACGTAATGTTTTCTATTCATTACGCGGGTATATTTACCACAAAGTAAGTCAGCAAGAACTATTACCTAATTCTGCGATGTAGCATTACTGACAATTACCATAGCTAGCATACTTTAGACTAATGTTTGGTGTATTCTGTTCTGAAAAGTCTAGAAGCACTTCGCTGACGTGCCGTTTAATCAGACGAGTAAAACATAATTAATTGCAATCAGTAATATCCGAGCAGTTGCCCCGCATACGTGACTGATCATAATCGCCGAGTTAACGTTAAAGTGCAATTTTTGTAAAGATAATAGCGAAAAAAATCTTTCTGGCATGACTTAAATATCGCTGATACATAACAAAAACTAATCAGTTAATAAGAAACTTGAGACGACCGACATGATAGATCGCTATAGATCGGAAAACAAATAATAGATATGTAAGGAACCCGCAAAATAAAGAAATATGCACAGTAACGACGCATTGCAGTGGAAACAGATTATTTGAAAAATCAACTTTCAACTCCTGTAATTTGATTCAACTTTATATAACTTATTCAGATATCTGTAGTAAATAATTACTAATGAGAAAATCGTAATAAACTAGTTGGTATGCCTCAATAATGCCATGCAACATAAACATTCCGTAAGAAATGGCCACAATTGGAAAAATCAACGTTTTCAAATCCCATAATTTGATTCAATTTCATATAACTTGAGCCGATGCCTGTAGTGCATAAGTAAGTGAATCTTCAACTTTACCGTAATTACAAATCAGCAGTTTGCTTATTTCATTTGCACTGTCCCGCATCCCGCAGAATGGAGAAATGAGATAAAGTCGCTGCATTATAGACGCATATGTGAAGGCGCAACCCACTCATAAACGAGCGATTCTAATAAAAACACGTAGAAAACGACACCGTCGGTAAATAAAGCGGACACATTTATCTAGTTTCGCGCCGAGCCCCGTGAAACCTCTAAAATGCCCCACGATACTATGTAATTAATTGTGATATAGTGTTATTAAACGAAGAAATTTTATACAACACAATTCTGTATATCATGCTTTAACCGTCCGAGTAAATTTTATATATGACGCTATCTAATCGCAAAAATGTGAGAACCGTAGTAAATAGATTTCAACACGAGGTAGATTTATTTTATGTAATTTTATCTTGGATCCCATAATACATAACATTAAATCAAATGTTTATTATTGTTTTAACCACATTCGTGGCGCATTGGTTTACCGCTTGCGTTATAACGCGGAAGACTTGGGTTCACTTCTCGGACCACAAGAGTAGTGGGCTCCGGGTGGTGGTAAAGCTTTTTAAACCCGCCTGGCTAGCTAACACCCTCAATGTCAATCTGCTGTCATATTACCGTGTTCGAAAAGTCATATATGTGAGTGCCAGAAGTATTCTTATCGAAAACGTTTCACCGTCTACGATCTCATTCACTTAACTGCGGGTGATATCGTGATCAAGTTATACTATCAATAGTATATCTGTAAAAGCAGATGTACAAATGAACGAATACAGATCATACAAGTATATTGAGTTGGCAACTTATTTTGTTACATCTAAATTAAGCAAATGAATATGCGGTTCACGTGATAGAAAGTGAGCACGGTCAAATATAGACAGCCACAACAATCAGGGAGTCAGCTGCCCTGTTGGCCTTGAAAATTATAAAAATAATTCCTGATTTTGAACAAGATGCAAAATTAAAAAATTTCACTTAAAATTATAACTTTATTTCTGGCTGTAATTTATTAAAATAGATATTTATATAAAATTTCTACTGATCTAAATGTGAGTAGACATTATTAGCATCTTTAAAAAAAATATCATTTGAGTTCTGTCTCACTGTACGGAGTACGTTAAAAACAAATAAGACTATGTCCAGCGCTTCTGACACTTTATCCCATGATAAAAACGCTTAGTCACTAAATTAGATCAAGTGTCAATGCGCCATCTTAGCATTTATAGCATGGCGCTACATGCTCATGAGCGAGTTACAGGAAGCCGTGTAAAGGTCAACATATACACGACCACCGCCTGCGTTATAATTCGTATTGGAAATCGAGACTCGTTCATAAGCGAAGCTGCCTGCAATGCGAGAAACAACGGGATCCCACCCAGTACCGATAAGTAGATTTATGTTAGGAGTACAATGCTAAGCAAAAATACTTGTAATAGCATTATGCGTGTAGGTACATTATACATTTTAAATAACACTAACTATTTCTTCATATCTTTCTCCTCAATAAAGCCGTTTTCCTTGGATATGGTATAAGTACGTTTTTGACATAAATGTATAAACAGTTTACATATTTTTTTATTATTTATATAAATTTGCCAACTTAATGTAATTACAAATATATGAAAATAGTGACATCCACTTGAGATCATAAAAGGTAATAAATTCACCAACAATGAAAAACGGTCGTGTATAAAATTAAATCAATTATATGACAATTATATGTATGTGTATTTATAAGAGAAGGAATTGAATATTATTTCTTTGTTATCTTTCTTATGTATACTTCCAACCGGATGGCACCGCCACCTATCAACATTTACACCGGTCACCTGAATTAATGATGAATGTTATGCAATAATAATCCTTACGCAAATATATAAAATTTAATTCTATAGACTCAGCAGTTGACGCTGCGGTGACAAGACAAGAGAAGCTACAAACTCCCTAACCCTTGAATAAAGAACAAATATATCTGTTATAACAACGTGACAGCAGAAATGATCAAAGTAGGTATAGAAACTATACCAACTAACTAACATAAAAAAATCCGTATAGCTTTAACATTTTACATCGTATTAAACAGAAATAGCACGTAAAATAAATATTCTATTATAATAATACAGTATAACCAACATTGATAAGGATAAGAGCAAAACGTCGTTAAAGTACTCAGATACACTTCCCACCACTTTATCGTACTGATATTACAAAATCGCAACATCTAACATCATTAAACCGGACAGTTACAGCAAAACTAAATAAACCATTGCACATTAAACATTACAATGCGAAATATCATAGGAGAGCGGTGGTCAAGAGCAAAACAAAAGCGTTCAATTTCATGGGTACTAAATAAAATTAGCTTCAAGCCCTGACACAGTAACAAAGCGGTCTCAATAATTCGCATTGAACGAGCTAAACGACCAGACGCACCCCATTAATCATACGTTCGGATATAAGCACCTACGCTCAATGGTGATTTAATGAAAATATAAATTGCAGTGGTAATACGAATTCAATTCAGTTAATATGCAATAATCGCTAGGTCCGCGTTGGACGCGTATCCGAACGATGAAAGTGCTATCAAAAGAGGTCCGATTAAAATTTCACTATGGGCGCAATTACAAATCAATTTTCTCAGATGCGCTGTATGTGGGGGCTCTATCATTGTTTAAATTATCGTCATTCTTTCGATGAGCTGCTATTAAAATGTTATCGTTTTAAAAAAAATACGAAAAATATGATGGTATAATATTAATGATTAAATAGAACCAAAAATTGTCTTATTATATAGTGACAGTTCACAAAACTTATTTGGTAATTTAACAACATACAAAAATATAAATTAGGTTACAAAAATTCATGTATTTCATAAACTCTTATTTTTAGTTACTATTTCTCTTCTATGTTCACGTGTTTTAACTTAATATAATTATATATTTTTCTCTTCACTGTGGTTTGCTGTTCGAGAACTCGGTAGTGTTAAGCCTCTAATGAAAAAAGCTTGCCTGTTTTCAATTATTTTTCACTCTATGTTGTGTACATAAATAGACAAATGAAAATTTTCTTAGACAATATAAAGATCATAGTGATGTTTCAAGTTTCTTTTTTCGTAAAATAATTTTATAACGTAGAAGCGGTAACGGGACGCGGTCAGCATCTCACTCCGCGTCCACGATAAGATTCGCGGTCGGATCGCGCCTATTGAGGGTCGTTACGAGTCCCGCGCTAGATGATCGATAATAATGGTAATTTCGCTTGGAACACGTGTAGCATCGCTTGTTCGTAGCCGAGATCGCGATCGTTTCCCGCCCTATTAGGACTCTCGAAAGGCGGTCGCGATGACAGATCGAACATGGCGTCGTCTAGCGGCGGTGTTAGCAGCCAGTATTTAAATTTCTGTGTCGCATTATAATTTGCGCTTTATAGCGGAAACTTGTTAATAGCAATAATTTTTAAATATTATACTTCAGGTACAATAATAATATAATTGTTGAAATGAAACCTTGTTTTATGGCTGCGAATACAATTTTACTTTTATATTAAACCATAAATATGTACTCATTAATGAAATAACATCATTATTTTATATTTAGTATTTTATACCTCTTAAACAACTACTTTTAGTGCTCCAACTAAAAGTTTCAATATTTACTCTGTAGATTTACAGATCAAACGATGTATCATTTATGGGTGTATAGAGATAATAGACAAATAAACAATGGACAGCTTTTGACACAGTTGCTGGCACAGATAAACACACGTGGAACGCGCGTAAACCGCGATGGCAACACAACGCCGTATTTATGCGACGCGTTACCTCCCCGGCTCTCATAATGGCAGCACAATATCACAATACCACGCAGATTTATGCGCGGGCGCATCGCACGCGGAAATCGCCGCGGTTATTTACCGCTCGCGAGTTAAACGCGGCAGATTTATCGCTCGACTAGCGACGATCTTGTTTCCCCCTTGCCGGCCCGCGCCATCGCAAGTGCACATTGTAAATCCAACGACGTTCCGCTATGATCTAAGTCCCCGTGATACTGTTATGTCATGGTTTATGGGGGTAGAGGTTTTACATAATTCTAGCGCTGCTCGGCTGTTCATAATTGTTACTTGCGCTTGTTTAAACCGTTGGTTTATCGATTCGAAAACACCGCTGCGGTAGATATAAACTAAATTTTATTTTATTTATTGATTCATGCGTTACTTTGCGATACTCTATGATTAAATTAAACAAAAAAAAAATTAAAAAGCTTCCACTCTGCTTAATACTTCTAAAAATAATACCTCTAAAATACAATCTTAATGCGTTTCACCACTACACGCATTGCATCTTCTGGAGATGTCACGAGTTCGACAGCACGATGTAAAAGAAATAATATCTACGGTTCATCAGAGCGGAATCAGAGCGAAAATTGATAAATTATTATTTTTTTAATTTTTTATTTAATTTATTTAAATTTTATATCACTTAGCGAGTATGATGACCGATACGTCCTACTTTATTTATTTACGGTTTGGAAACCACGCTCGTTACATTCCGAGTGACGTAATTTGTCATTAATAATGCAAAATCTCGTAGCAGTGACAGAGCTTGTCAATTGGCATTAAGTTCTTATGTATAGGATATTGTGCATTGAAGCTATTAAGCAAAATAAATAAAATAAACTAACTTTATTATAACAATGAATATTAGATGAAACTCAAACAGAATCATGTATCTTTAAAGTCTTTTACATATTTACAAAACACCTAAACAGTGAACATTTGCGAAAGTACGGAACTTGTCGACTTCATTATACGTATGAAGCAGCATAGTCTCTTATATCCCGACGGTTATAGTTATTATCCCATATGATATTACACTCCATCGTTTGTCAGGGGTGGTGGAGGCGTCGCATTGCATCGTGGTTATTATTTTCATTACAATGTTATTAATCAAAGCCTTTCTCGTTAGATTACTCCTTAAATATATTTATAAATATCATGCACATTTTTAAAGTCTACGCAAAGTACTATAACGAGATACTTTTAGTATTTAGTAGACCGTAAACAGGTTTTAAAATGTTATATAGTAAATTATTATGTAACAAATATAAGACTAAAAATATAGGAAAGAAGTTAACATTTACCATGTTTTACGTCATATTTAAATTTAAAAATTATTATTTAAAATAAATAAGTTAGCGTTAAAGTAAGAAGTCCATGATCTTATCCTGAAATGCCTGCCTTATCGCTCTAATGTTCCAGTTTTATCCGCAATAACGTCAAAAACCATATAATTTTACACAATTTAATCAATTATATATGAATAAAATATATTTTAATCTCTAGTTAATAAAACAAAAAAATGTTTAGCTAATTTCGTATTCCTAATTTAGTTTCTCGTGTGTAAATTTTACGTTAATCTAATATAATGTAATAAAATGGAATCATATAACACTCGAGAGGTGTCAAAGTGCGTTCTAAATCAGCCGTCGGGCCAACGCTAGCGGGAGCCAATCCACCGTCTCATAACCGGCTCATCCATCATCCGGGAGCGGCGGCCCGGGCGTCGCATTGTCCCGGATCGGCATAACGACACGCGCCCCGGTCCGGCCTGACTTATGACCACATTACCACAACACGCCTGACGCATGTCCAATTATTAGACACAATCTATTTGCCCGTGTAAAATATGAATGAGCCGGTCTTGGCCCATTAATATGCATACATCCTACTCCGGTCACATTGAAGGGAGATAATGTTCCCGGCGCATAAATCCTAGACGAGCAACACCGGCTAACAAATGAACGGGCCTCGTGTAAAATATTGCAAAAACAAATTTAAAATATCGCCCACATTGTTACGTGTAATCTGAGATTATTGAAGAACTGTGTCTAATGTCATGTTGCGTTGATATAACAAGGAATAATTTTACAAAAGGATTCTATGTGCACTCGTAAACATAAGGGACTTGATATACGTTTAGCACTTTGTTTAAATATTTTATTATACCTATACAATTTATTTGCTTAAAATAAAAAGAACATAAAAATTTCTCTAATAAATTACAGCCATTTCTATTATTAGATTAACACGTTTTTCTGTTAACAGTTAATTTACGCAAGGTAATATTGTGAATTATCAGTATCACAGTGTATTCTACAATAGATTTATTTTAACATTTTAAAATTTTTGACATGAGTAAGTTTTAAACTGTAGAAAAACTATAAATTTAACTGTTACAACTTTCAACATCAATATTTATTTAATGTGTCTAATTACGCTTACTCATTTCATACGAAAAATAAATAAATCTTTTAAAACTTCTAACAATATCTATGCAATGTAATACATCAAGGATCATGAATGTTAGATTGATTAGAGATCCTCCATCCATCGCGATTTTAGTTTCTGCCTCCAAGGAAGGGTTCACGAAAAACAATCAGGAAAAATACATCTCCCAAGATCCCAATCAGCTGAAATAAATGACGCCAATCTATCCGGACCTGACGAAGTATCGTAACGAATTTTTCTGAGAAAAGAATAAAACAGAACG
This sequence comes from Pharmacophagus antenor, assembly GCA_018245475.1. NCBI lineage: Eukaryota > Metazoa > Arthropoda > Insecta > Lepidoptera > Papilionidae > Pharmacophagus > Pharmacophagus antenor. Next base: position 8,990 of record DWQX01001217.1, on the reverse strand, counting down.
TGTTATATCTTAATTTGCATACGTTCACAATGCCATCGCAGTACATTGATGTAGAAAATCCATACCGCATTTGAATAATGCCAAATTAATTCCACACACTGTCACACCGTCCACAGTCCCGACAAGAAATATGTACTGTTAATTCTCTATTGTCAAAGGTTCTTTAACTGGTAACGATACTACGGCCGTTTCTGTTATCATGGGTAATTTATTAAAATCTCACATCCGTGTTGTCTCGTAGCATTAAAGACGTTTATTTATAATTTGTGATTGGTTTTACCGATTGCGTGGAATTTGACGTTCATTAGAAGATGGCGCCATCAATAAAATTGATAATTGTAATGGTGATGATTTAAGTTAAATCCACTACCGCGCTTCTTGGGAGAAAGCTCACGGTTACGGTGCAAGGAATAGTTGTCTTTATTTGTAATTTTTTTTCTATTTTAGGATAGAAATTTCATTAGTATTTCTTTCAAATCCCTAATTAAGTTTGAGAACTAGCAATGATGTGTTATTAACAAATTAGTAACAATTAGAAAATAGCTCTTCAATAATCTACCAAGCTGCCCGTATTCATGTCAAATTGTTGTATTTTAAATATAAGGTCATGTGTTACATACCTCCAATTAATTGTACATAATTCTGTTTTGAAACGACGACTTCGATTGACCGAAACCGATAAAACACAAAGTTGTAACAGAAATTTATAAGTATGGATTCAAAATCAATCATTTCTATTTTCACACATTTCCTTAACTATAAAAATATTAATGTTTTGCGGAAAAAAGTTTAAAATGTACTATTCCTAAATCAACATTGCTATGTTTATGCTTCTTTAATGATTGCGTGATCATACATAAAAACGGCCAGAAATGAAAAGATATTCGTCTAATTAAGAACTTCCTTATTATCGTCTGTTTAAAAATGGGCTGAAGTTGTTTTCGGCTTTGTCCACGAATTTCACCAACCATGTATAATTTGAGTAATCATGCATTTCGCATCAAAATCTAATACTCACGTATGAAAAATTAAAAACAAGCATAACCGCAAAAACCGGGGTGCTCAAGCAAAAACCCAGGTAATGGTCTATCATTTCCTAGAAGCCGCGGCACCAAACACCATTGAATTCCGTCTGTCGCTCGATCAACGTAATTAGGATTAATGCACAAGTTAGTCGAAGCTGCTTGATAGCGGGATGAATCATGATGCGGGCAGTTGACAAAATATTGCCGGACGGGGGACGCGCGCTGTCTCCCCGTAATCCGACTGGGTCCGTTAACGAACATTAGTTAAACCTATTAGAAAGGAAATGAGAAAGTGAGCCGATGTTATACTTCTCGATGTGCCTCACTATGAAAGAAATAACCAAATTGCTTTTCTGTGGTAATTGAATTAAAATATAGTGTTGAAAGTTATTCACAGGCGTTTTTTTTTTCTAATTACTCGTATTACTTGCTTTATTATCGCAATTAATGCTGGTACAATTAAACGGGCTACGAAAGTTAAATCGAACTTAACTGCTTTGTTTCTGCAAAACGGTAACTATTTTAAGAGATTTAATTCAAATAAAAATATTTTTTTATCATATTGTAAATCAAATAATATGCGTTTTCTACACTTACTAACCACTTTAAAAACATCAAACTAATACTTATTGATAATTCAAATGCGTGGACACCTGATAATGATTTTCTGCATAAGAAATGACCCAAGTTTCATATTAAATCCGGCTAAGAGACTATCCAATTTGTAACACTTACGAGTTGGATGTCGGAGAAGGACGATGTCCAGCTAAACTAAGCACTAAGAAGATTAAGTAACGACTTAAGTACGAAATCATTAATAATCACGAGGCATTTGGATTTGAGAGGCGCTTAATTTCCGAAGGCTTTAGACTTTGCTTAATTATTTACAAGATGTTAACAATTAATTCTATAAAGCTGGATTATAAGGAGCCATTACTTATACAATCGATGAAGTGAAATTTTAGCGCAAAGTTTATAATACAATCGGGAAATTGTTAAACAAACTTACTTATACAAAATGTAAATTTTGAAGTAAATTAAAGTATGATTTATTTAAGAATGAGGATTTGTTATTATTAATTGATAAGTTGTAATATGAATGTCTGTTTTGAAACTTTTTTAGAAACTGCTATGCTAATTATAAAACGTCGACAGTAAATCTCCCGTGCTGAAACTTGTACAATTTGCAACTCGACTTTTATTTTTACTGCTAGGTAGTAGTGTAACAATATTACTGCATTCCACTCTCAGACGGTATGGGTTAAAAGAAATTTCTTGCTCAACGAAATGGCTCATCATCAAGATTATAACTTGAACACTTTGATCGAGCAACTTTGTATTTTAAAATATGCCTAAATTTTTATCCCCAAATAGATACGTAATGATAAATACTCACAAAATTATGAGCATACCTTATGAGTGTGCGTAGAGCACAACAAATTCAATGAGTTCAAAACATTGCTGTAATCCTGAACCGCGCTATAAATACATATAATGCATTGAAATAGAAAAATAACATTGATGTTATATATTATGCATGCAAATTCGCTTTAAAGGAATTAAAATATGTTTCGAGATGAGCGTAATAGGTGAAGAAAATAATGATGATATCGAAAGAAATAAATATAAATCACACGTCATCTACCTCTAGCTAAATAATTAACAACTCTCAACGAAAACGGTAGGCGACAAAACTTTATAATAGTTTCACGATAGACAAGTTTTTATAAACCGTTATTATTTTGTATCGTTTTGATAAAGCGAGTTATTAGTTTTAGACATCGGGAAATAATTTCTATGTCGTCGAAGCTTTATAAGCATCAGACATTTAATGGATCCATTCATTCTTAAAGCTGACAAATAAAAAATTGATACATATTTTTGTAATGATTTACGATAAAATTTTACTATGATCGACGCGTTTTCTTTATACAAATTTACAATGCAAATGTAAAACATTTTAGATACAAAGTGGAAATATTTGTTTGGCTAACAGATTTGACTGAATGATTTAGGTGTCTGCTAAAAATTTTATGAAAGGAGATAATAAATTTATTTAAATGACAAACAAAACATCTATAACAACTCTATTGGCGAGAAACGACACAAAACGTTGTTGAATCATTTGTTGTAAATGAAACAGGCTTTGCAAGAAATAAATAAAAATCTTTCTCATAGATATATACTTTCATTTATTATAATTATTTTGTACATCGTCGTCCGTCTCGTCGTAATTATTTACTTGAGCTGAAAACGCACTCTCTGTTGTGAGAAACTGACAAGAAACTGGAGTACGTCTCTTTTGTGATGTTTTACGTTCACAACATTTACAAAATACATAAAAAATTTGAACTGTGTACAGTCATTGCCTTCTAAAATAATATGTTAACAATTCAAGAAATAATAATAATTACTATAACAAAATATATAAGAAAAGGCATTGATGTAAACATTTTTTCTTTACGCCAATTTAGCATATCGTTGCTGTTTGAATTTATAATATCAAAATTTTCAGTTTAATTACAGTTAATTTTACATAGATTGTGATTCGTTAAAGACGGACATCAATGTTCAATTACCGATTAACAAAACAGAAAACACAGAAACAAAACACTCAAAAGCAATAAGCAATTTTAATCGCAACGTATAAATCTCGACTATAAATATCATTGAGTTCAAAAATAATTTCATTGGTAATCTTAATAACAAATCTAGTGTATAGATTTTCTCACAGTTCCGATTACAAATGGCGTCAGTATTCAATTAATAGGAATTTATCTCGCTGTAACTGGAGTGCTCGTGAGGGCAGGGCCTTAATGGCGGGGTTACTATCCACAAATCAGATTTTTAAGATGTATGGCTTCAAGAACATGCACGTTCCAAATGGAGTGAACATTATATTTAAAAAAATACACACCGTGCTTGATTTTCATTACTGCAACGTATTTGGTTATCACATGGACAGGATATTACAAATTTGTTAGTGTTAAATTTATGCTTTAACTTAGGACAATCAAATAAGACCTATCATAGTAAGACGGTCTACTCTTTACGCTTCAGAGGACAAACATGAAAATGTAAAGTTACTTAATGTATATATAATTAAAACTCTTAAATAGTCCTAATGGTAAGAACAGAATAAAAATATACTTTCTTTCCAAAAAGTCTAAAACAATTTGTTAATAATGCTAAGAAATATTTTATACGAATGTGAGAAGACTTGAAATGATATTAATATAATTATTATTTTCAATCGTAGATTCATTTTATCTAAAAAGATTGATACCACCTATAACATCTCGCCGCTTTGATAACGGGGTAGACGCCGTAGGTGTGTCCGAAAGGCGGGTCCGATCGGGCGCGCGGCGGAACTTGATACAAACAATGACGATTTACGTTTTCAGTTTTAAATCGTATAAGTCTCAAACTGTTCTTAGCTCGAATGTAATAGAACTACATTTGCAACGAATCTAAATTTGCTAACGGTAGTTTCTTAGTTCATTTATTTCATTTATGCGAATCAAAATTTGTAGTAAATATTTGAAAACGTAAATAAAGATATATGTATAGATGTTACACATGTATAATGACAAAGAATGATTAAAATTGTTTTGAAATATATTTTTATTTTTGAGCATTTATGATAAAGAAAATGTAAGGCACAAATATTTTCTTTGTGCCTCATACGATAGAATGAATTTATTCTTATGATCACGCCCATTGTCCTCGATTCTATACAGCATCACTAGGTAGCGCTGTGTCTAGGTACTTTCCTAGTGTAATTTCGGGATAAACATTAGTACTGACTCATGAATTTAAAGCATCCATACTCATGACCGGAATACATGTATTTTTTACAGTGGTTATTGCATTATCTTCTTTGTTTTATCGCGTCACTAGATGAAACTTCAGCGTTATATGTCCATCCACAGCGTAGAACCGATGTGTGAACACCATTTATTTAATTTTTTTTTTATTTATATGAAAACCCGCAAGCACTTTATGTGCGCTTCACCACAGCTTAACAACATGTGAGATTTTGATTGTGTTCCGAATGTTGATCCTGCAACACCTACAAGACTGACGACTACCACCGATGGGATTTTAGTGGGTAAAAATCCTACTTTACCTTTTCTACTCCTCAGATGGCGAGGTATCTATCTTTCGAAGATTTACCCCTATACAAAATAAGGATGAGACAGTTGTTAAGTACAAGCTTCTAAAACATAAAAAATATGTATGCCTTTGTAAGTTGTTTACGTACACAAACATTTCACATACAAAATATGGAAATTCAAAACTATTCTAGCGCTGAATAAATATTCACCGATTCCGGCGAGCTGCGCGACGTATCACAGGTCCCGCTGTATAAATCGAACCGAGAGAAAGAAGCGCACAAATGGCCACGACTACGGCCGCTCAATTTCTAAAACAAACCCGTATTGACGATTATTCCGCTACCGTTACGGGGAATAGCTAAAGCGCGCAGCGGCCCTTACTATTTGTTATCTAAACAATTTTGACTGCGCCCTTAGCTCTAATCCCATACATAGACTTTAAAGAACTTAAAAAGTTTTCAATTAAATCAAATTCTTTTATCAAAATTAGTTCAACACTTGACCTCGATTTCACATGATTTTCAGTAATTGGACCGTAGATAGTAAAACGAACTCCCCGAGACATTAGATTTCGCCCACAACATATTATGCTATATATGTTTTTGTTTGTTTGAATATTTTTTCTACTTCTCCCTTTTCCATACTTAAAATATTGTTGTAATAATATTTTGATATATTACATGTAATGTAGCCTTATTGTACGAAGACTTGACGCGTCAATGAAATTTAAAACTACCCACACATAAATATAAATGTTTTAAAGTAAAACAAAGATTAGAATTGGAAATATTATAATATATCTATCTATATATAAAAAATCAGAGTCCTGATTCACTGACTGACTTATATATCAATACAGCCTAAACCGCGGGTCCTAGCGATATTAAATTTGGAAGTTTAATTCTTTTCAATGTGATAAGTTTCCACCTCAGAAAGGGGGTTCCAATTTTTTATTCTCCGAGTTGATGGACTCTAAAATTGGTACATATACTCCCGGTGGATTAATCCTAATATTGAAAAAAAATTACAACGCCACGAGAAGCGGGCGGATGACGGCAAGTTAGATATGATATTAAAATAAACAAGCATACGATCATTAGTGATATCACACAAAAACAGTCGTGAAAAGATAGTTCGAAATACAGATGGTGAACATTTCGAAATGTAAACTAGCAAATGGTAGTCACCATCGGAACGGCTTTAATAAAGACATGTCCGCTACGGAACCATCCGAGACGGGCCCTGTAAAAAATAGGCCGCGAGCGTGTCCGCGGCGCGCATAATGCAGGCGTGCGGCACGACCGCGACGCGGCTACCGCATGCGAAGTGAGCTGTCTGCATTCATACTTCATCTCATTTGTTGATACGTCGATATGTGTGCGTCAACTATGTGCACGTGTGTGGACATCCACACACGTGCACATAAATATTATGTGGTAAACCCACCGAATTGGTCAACAGAAATGATAATCGGTGGGACACAGCGCGAAGATCGAACAAATGTTGTGATGGGGACATTGTAAAATAAAAACCATTTATTAGCAAGTGATGATCAAAGGGAATCTTTGAATACAAATGATGTCTGTCTAGTTCGCTCTAGATCGAGTTGCCTAAGATTGCTATAGTATGTACATTAATAAGATGAAATGCTGATAAACGTTAACTAACAATGAAACCTACACACACTATTAAGATGGAAACACTGACACAGAAAACACGCTAAATATTTTTAGAAATAAATCATAAAAGTTGATGTTATAGTAAAAATGTTTAAGACTTGGTCGAATTCGTAAGCTCATATAACTCGCGAGCGTTGAGGTTAATACGAGCAATGAAAAAGCATAAAACTAGAAGCATCGATTAATTTAATGAATTATAGTTTTTTATAATCATGCTACTTAAAAATGGGTTGTTTAAAGTTTGACCCTTATATAAGACGTTGGTATCGTTGCTAACAGTTGGACCGATTTCTAGTATTTATTATTATTTTAAAGATGCAATTGTTTCTTATTAGCTATAATTTAATAAAATCCATTCAAACTTTTAACAGTTGTTTTCACGAAAATTAATATCAATCACTGGAAACTGTTAGGATAAATATGACAACATTTTATGGTAATAAATAAAAACATTTGGCAGCTTTTCAATTTACACAAACCTGAATGATACATGGGTGTATCAAAAACAATAACCCATCAACAGTACGGGAAGTTATTACTGAAGTAATCTCCATGCAAATAACTTGAGCGTGTCTTTACGGGTCCATTAAAATGGTTATGGACGCCTCTTGGAAATCCACCATTGACAACATTTACAAATAGTTTAACTATTATTGGTATTAATAGTTTTAGTTTCCACCTTCACGTTTTAGTTCTCACCTTCACGTTTTCACCTTTTAATGTTTCAATAAAATAAATATTATTATAATACCTCGACAAATTTGAGCATTTTGTAGAAAATAGGCACTGATCAAGTATATTACAATAATACATCAGAATTAATAGAGATAAAAAAAATTATATTCCTATAACCCAGATCACCATACTTTTGAAGGTATGAAATACTGACTCAACATAGCATCTTACCTATCACGTCTTAAAACAAGAATCGGTGCATCGTTATACCACAGACTACAAAATGATTTTTTTTGTTAGCAACATTTTTTTAAGAACAGCATCTAAAAAAATAAAAAAAAATATGCAACTTAAATAGTACCGAACAGGCGATGTTCTTAAAAAATTATAATCAATTTATATTTTAAACTTTCCGAACGAGAGGCGATAGAGGTCAGCACGTTATTTTGCGCGGCAAGACGATTGACAAGTGTAAGGCGATATTTTTGTAAACATATATGTAGCTTTAAAGATGTATGTACATATAGGTGTACTATCGAAGGTCATGATAAGGTTTCACCGGGGTCGGCAACACGGTCGTGCCTCTGGTAATTGCAAGCGTCCCCATAAGCTACGGTAACCGCTCACCATCAGCCGGCCCGTAAGGGAAAGTTTACGAACCTTAATAAGAAAACAAAAATGTTTTTAAAAGATAATTTATTTGCGGAAGCCTTACTTACAAACAAACTGGAAAGCACAACATCCCATTTAAGCAATATTGAACATTTAATTTATTAAATCGTAATTGGCACAGTCTAAGCACAACCATAAAGTTTTAAAACGAAAGAAAAATCTTGTCACGTATTATTATGTAAATTTATATACTCGGGATTACCCTAAAGGCTACGCCACTGTTTATATGTGATATAATTTTATTATATAGCAAAAATCAATCAACATATTCGTAAAAAGTACCTCGTTCTGCTAGCTAATCCCGTTGAAAAATTCGTACGCAAATTGTGGGAACAAAATTATAAGTCTTTAAATAGCATACAATGAACATTCCCGCACGAATTAATGTTAAAACATGATGTAAACATGTTTTACCATGTCTCATAAACATAAAACCTGGTGAACTGACCGATTCTTGTTTCGACGTATACGATAGATTGAACAAACTGGTTAAATGCAATAGACGTAGAGCGGCAACGGAGAGAAGCAGATTGCAAGCCAACCTCTTATTGTATAGCTTATTAGTGTTCTATACAAAACCTCCACGGGAAATTAATGTGGAATACTCAAACTACAATCGATAATTTCGCTTTATTAATTCTAAATACCAAGTATTACATATATATTTATATATATTGCCGTCTCCAAAATAGTCATCAAGTATATTAAAAAATAATACAAAATATGTTTTGTACATTTGTTTCCAGATTCATGTTTTTTTCCAATTCCTTATAACATCAAGGTGATCTAAGTACAATTATCGTATTATATATAATTTCTTT
>DWQX01001216.1:0-30123 GCA_018245475.1 Pharmacophagus antenor | reverse complement strand
CCCCGCCTCTGCCCCCGCCACCACCACCGGCTCCGCCACCCGAAACAGCCCTTCACTCGCGTTAATAATTAACGAACACCTAAACCGTAGCATGTTCATTCAGTAGCTTTTAAGGTTTGAAAATTATTTTTTTTTTCATTATCGACAGTGGACTTAAACTTGACCCCGATTTCATATATTTTTCAGTGATAATGAGACCCTAGATGGTGAAAAGTGTTCGCTCTCAATACTCAAATTCTCAAATGTGTCACTGTCGTAACAAAACAACGCTGTTAAGGCGGCAAATTAGCATTGAAGGTGGTAGTTAGCCAGTAGGATTCCAAAAGTTTCACCAACCAGACTTCAGTACTCACGAAACGCTGTAATCAAACCCCTGGCCTTGCGAGTTACAAGTTAAACGACTAATCACTACGGAGGCAGTCAAAATGAAATAACCCGACCCATTTTTAATTTTTATTAATATTTCTGTGATTGAGATATCTCAGGCTAAATAGACTATTAAGACATAACTTCATAATAATAACAACATAACTGTTCTAACTTTGCGTGGTGATATGATCTCTCAAAACAATTAGAAATACCTTAGTACTTTGCTACATTTGGTAATACTGTATGGGTTAGTTGTTGTAGTGTCAGTGTAATTGGTGAACCAATTTATTTGTAAATAGCTTACATTGAAACTATTGTTTCCTTACAAAACTACCATTTGTGTAAATTGAAGAATGTCACTTTTTATAACGAATAGCGGTTTCGGTAAAAGGTTTTTATTCACGCGCTATGCTCTGTCGCATTATCGCTGACAGGTTTTAGGAATGACTATTCCAATAGAATTTCGCATAAAGTCAAGGATGTGTCGATAGTATGTTCAAAAATACTTTAAAAACACTGCGTGGGTGTCTGAACGGCGGCCTTAATAACGGCTATTGAAAAAAAATAGCAATCTCACATATTTCTAAACTCAGCGTTCTGGCAATGTAATGATTTAAAAAAAAGAATCTATTTCACCTTCGTTTCATTCATTCACTGTCCCGAAGAACACTACAAAACTACTGCCTCGTGCGTAGTTTGTCGAAATACCATTAGCCTACCAAACAACGTCTAATTATAGATAAATAAAAACATTAACCGGCGTTCCGGGACTTGACCTCCATCTTGTTCTACTTTCGTCTTAAATATTTCACTCACTACGTTGAATATCTACAGAAAACAATTTAAATCATCGGACGGAAAATACTGCAACCAATAATCTGTAAAAGGGTGACTGGGAATACCTACACAAGTAAAACAACGTTAACGCATAAAACTTAAAACTAATAATTCACAATTAGTAAGACGATAATATTTAATTGAGGATTTTGCGGAACTAAATGATATTATTTGGTTGATTTTTGTATTGTGAACATTGCCTTATGTGTTCAAGGAATGAACGACGTACCAGCGGCGCGGCTAATGCGGTAAATGGAAGTAGCGCTTCAGTTCGTTAAAAGTAAACGTTTAGACACAGTTCAATAAGTTAATTGACCATCTCAATGATAATTCAACAAATGGCATCCGGTCGTCGCAAAAGAAACCATGTGTAATTTATTTTTCGTCAGGATAGGTATTAACTAATTTTATAGTTCACTATTGGTGTCTGCAAATTGGAAATGTTTACAGCATTAGAGAAACGATTTTCGTTATATTTATATTTCTGTTTACGTTTTTATTTTTAAATTTTATACCTCTACTGATTTTCCTTTTGTGACTATATTGGAGTCATGACTACTGGTAACAAGGGTAATCCTAAGGTTGATACAATAAAAGTTATCGTATCGATTTTTTGTGCCTTTATCATATTCTCATCCAGTGTAACAAAAAATTAAATATAATACCATCCATTTTAATAAAGGCGATCAATTGCTAAAATATTTTATACGACCTATAATATAAGGCGCGAGTATTGAGAAAATAATATTGGAGCAATAAGAAATTAAGTATTAACACGTCTGCTAACCGAACGTGCTTACTCTGTGATATGTCTGCAACAGGTGTCAGCGAAGGACGAGTCGCAACGCATCCCTCGGGAGAGCGTCGCCTGTGTGACCTTTGGATTTGTTGCTTCATCAATTATTACGTGTAACACATAGCATCTCTAGACGGGAATGGGCTTATGAGCTTGAACATTATAACGATCAGACAGAGAGAGATCACTTTTACACTTTAGTTGTCTTTTGTAAATATATTTTTATTCTTAAATGTTTATTGGTGTTAGTTAAACTCACAACAACCTTTTGATAGCAAGGTTAGTCTGCAATTTATAAATATGATTTAATAAATGTTAAACAAAATAATGAAAGAGATCGATTTCCGTTCATTTTACGCGAAAATTTAATAGGCGTATTTATCTTTAAAATTCATTTACACATTCATTTGCTTGACAAACAATATTCAATGATATTTTACAGTTAAATAAAGTTCTGTCTGGACGTTAAGTTTAAATAAATAAAACCGTTGTTTTAAAATTAATTAAAAAAGACGTTTAACTCGAGACAGTCACGGTTGATTGAACGTGCGTGGAGTGCGCAGAATGGTTAGAGCGGTGCGGCGAGGGGCAGACCGAGACTGGGCTGGCAACAACAGGTGCGTGTCAAGGTCGCTCGCTGCGCAGACGGCGTAACGAGCCCCGCGGGCCGCGCGGGCCGCGCCGACCGACCGACCTTACAATTTGACGCCCTGCACTTTTTACGCACACCACCACTCGCTGCGACTGTAACGTCTCGGTGAGACAGGGTTTCTCACGAAGCGGACCGCATGAACCACATTTATTATACAACTTAATAAATGTATAGTGTTCAAAACAATAAAACGCGAAAAATATTTCGAGCGATTCGAGATATGCAATTTCTGACTTTTAAAATTTATCGCGTATCTGTCGTAGAGTCCTTACCTAGATCTCTCGAGGCTATTTCTCTCTAGAATTTTCTTCAGTTGATAGTTTTATAAGCTTGCAGGACTATCTGCGTGCTAGACGCACATAAACAAATAGTCATTGAAGTGAATATCACAGAAATATATACTTGAAGGAAATCGAAAATAGTGTCAGTATAAAAAAATTCTCAATATAATAAATATACAGACTTATAACACTCTGAATAGCTTTGAGCTATTTGATATATTTAAAAGTCAATTTAGATCTGTTTGTCTTATAAACTCTATTACAACATTAAAAGATGTACATAACAATTGGACAGACCTGGGAGATGAATCCTAAACACCTGCCAAACCAATATGCACACAATCCTTAAGACTAAGTTAAATAAATGAAAATAAATAAATAAACCATTAATGCGTTACTATTAACGAGGTAAGTGGACGAAATAGAACCATTAATTATTTTCCTTTTACTATGACATTGGACATTATCAGATCGGAACAGAGTAAATAATAAATATTTAATTTAAAGTATTCGTAACCAAATTTATAAAATAAACGTAAATTTGCCATGTCTAATTTATGTAAATAATATTCAAAAATATTCCTTAAAATTTATATAAAAAATATATTTTTATTTCAAAATGTATGTATAGTAATGATAGGAGTGACTGACAAATTAATAATTTTTTTAGCCATGCACACGGCATTGGATCGCGTAGGTGAAAGTGTCATATCGCACATATGGCATAATTGGTTCGTTGAGGATGTTTCCTTTATCGGTTGAGCGTTTACCTCTGTTTTAAAATAAATACTTACGGCACCATAGCAAAAGTTGTGTTTATGATTTGTGACGCCTCCGCAATTGAATTTGTTCGTTAACTATATAGGTACAGTATCAATCGAAATTGTGTATATTTTTTGTGTATGCGTAAAATCCGAATCTCGTATAAAGGTTCTTATTTCGACGCGTTACTTTTTAAATTTATATACCTTTTTAAGAATTCTGCACTCAAAGGATAACAAAAGGAACCATTTTTACACATTGTAGATTTTCATTATTGGTACAATAACAAATATAATAATAGTAACACGTGATTTATTGGTATATACACTACGGAACTTTTCGTGGTGCAAGATCGAATCGCTCTTCGTCAATTATTTATGTATGACCGCGCATAACTTAAAAAAGTCCGATTTTGATCATTCTTTTCTTTTTGGAACTGTAGTTAAAAGTTGTCCCAAAGAAAATCTTACAAAATGAAAAAAACTCTCAGGGTGGGAGAGTTTAAAACATTGATTTGCCCTTCTTCACAATTTTTGTTTAATTTTTTTTTGTTGCGCTCGGGTAAGTGATTTTTATCGATATTGTATGTTGTGAAAATGTATTTCCGTGTAAAATATTGAAAATAGAGAGATATTTAAAAACAAATAAATGATTATATCCGATTTGATTAACTCTAAGCTTTCTTCATTAAATAAATCTGTTAACAATGAAATAGCAGGATCAGTATGTACCAAGAAAGCGTTTAGTATTAACACTATTCCACCCGGATCACTACTTACTACTTTTTATATTAACACTGCCATTCAGTTGTACCAAATTGTTGATTGACAGTTTTACCATGACAAAACTATCAAAGAAATCAAATGCATGTAAAATTTTGGTTAAATGAATAGATGCGAGGGAAAGGATGTGATCAAAAACCTCCAATGAATTATGATATGAAAAGAGCCGTGTAACGGCAACAAACAAAAATTGACAAGTCAATATTAAGTACATGATGTTCAATTATACGTAATTATATGTTTATTCAGTACAGTTATACATAGTTAATATTTCGTACTAGGAAATATAATATTTAATCTACTCGGTAAATATTATTATACAAATTCCAGTAAGTAATTTTACGTAGTAATTTTCCCTTTTGTACGTATTCTGTTCAATAGAATTTATTACTGTAATTTGTCATCTCTCCCGTACGTGATTATACTAGACATCGGAGCACTGAACAAGCGAACCTCTTTATGTAGTCTGCTCTAGGCCTTTGTGTTTTGATATCTATGTATGCAGACACTGGAGATTCCGTGCTTATTGGGATGTTAGAATATTTCACACGGTAGTCGTTGGATGCGACATTACTTAGGTTCTTCATTCGAAATTATTGTACTCGACTGGGGCCATAATAGAGTTGTAAAATATGGCGTGATGGTATCATGGCAATTTTTTTATTGTATACGGAAAAGAACTTATAGTAAATGTAGAAAATTATTTCTTTTCATTATAATATTTAGAACGAACATTTTTATGAAATTTTGGTTTACATTATTTGTTTGTGTATATACTTATTAACAGTGTATATAGGCGCTTTTTTGTAATTTGATTGGATACGTCGTCGACTCTTAGTATCAAATTTTACGTACAATGCCTTTAACACCCAAAACAGTCATTTTATGTATTGTCCAATATAAATGTTAAAATTTTAGACGCCTATTTGTTAGCTACCTTTGTCGTATATCGTGGAAGTGTCGTGTATAATGTATTCCTCAACAACTCCAAGCTGTGACAAATAGATGGTGTGACGAAATTGTTAAGAGATATTCTTACATAAACAATAACAATAGCTCTATTTAACTAACCGTCTTATAAATATGTATTTAAGCCAATCCCGTGCAAAGAAAATGATAATCAGTAATCCCTCAACTGATTTATGAGTAGGCTCACACATATTTGTAAAATTCTTATTTACATAATGACTTCATAACTTTAGTATTCAAGAAGTAGAAGTTTGGTGCCATATAAAGTTTCAAAATAATAAGACATATATTTTACTTTCCATAATAGCTGATAAATAAGATAAACAATTGCTTACATATAATAATTAACAACTCCAATTAACTTACTGCTAAACATGGCCATGTACTATTTTTATTTGTTGTAATGCATTTGTTTTGAAAGGACTGATTCATAAATAAATTTTTGTTTGCATCGGTAGTTCTTAAGTCATGTAAACAGAAACAAATAAACTAATGTAATGGGATTATGATAAGAACAAGAAAAGTAAAAAATAATAACGACGGAATTTCTTTGCAACAATACTTTTGCTATAAAGAAATTCCGTCATACAATACGGTAATAATTATTATTGGTAGTTTGTAAAGAAAGTAACAACGTGCGTGTGACGGACACATCCTGTATTAGTTTCTGTGATCCGTGACCTCATGTATGCGGCCAGACGTGCACTTAGCATGTTCGGCCGGCCGAAACGTGATCTCGCAAATCGCAATGGCCGGTCTAGTGTCTAGACACCGGAGGCCGCCTGTCTGGCCTGCACGCAGCCTGCTGGCCCATACAAAGCCGCCAATTATCACTACACAGCAGACGCTATTCGGTATGCGCAAATTAAATTAACTACGCGGCCATCCACACGCCGGCGGTCGTCTAGTGCACAGTAACTAGCGATACTGTGCGGTGCGTCAGCGCGCACGCCGCTGCGCGTTACGCGGCTAATGTTTCGTAATCGGCGCGGGTTATATGCGGCTTGTAAACAGAGACGGCGGGCCAGACGGTCATCAATCGAGATCGCAGAAAAACAACACGGGCCGTAAAAAGCCGGCGCAGACACGGATGTACGTCCAAAGTAAAGAAAAACGAACTAGATGCATCCACTGAGCGCCGCTAGGGGGAGTAGAATCCCACCCATTTTTAACGCACATTGAAAATATCTCACTACATTATACGACTTCATTTGAATTATTCATTGTTATAACTTACTTTTCAAATAGTTTGCTAGGCTAAGTAACCATACACATTTTTTTCTATTGAAGGGTACGATTGAGACGAGTGGTGCGTCCGCCTGGTGGTATGATAAAAGCACGCGAAAAGCCTTTCTTCTTCAGGACACCCCGTTGCACTTCACGGTTTGGAACATTACACGATAGTAAATTTTAATACCGCGTTAATAACACGAACTACCCCGCTGTTAAAGCCGGACACAGTAACGGCTCTATAGTGTACTTCGCGGTAAAAATTGGTTGTTCCGCAGCTCTTACTTACACTTCAAGACGAGAGCTATGTAGCAGTACAATCGCAATGTTGATTACGTCTTTAACAAATTAAAATAAAAGATATAAATATAGTAAAAATAAGTGGTTTAGATTGTTTCTTTACTATCCATTTGAAACTCTAGATGCTATTTTTAATTATTTGCAGCCGGGATGTGGAAATTCTCTGCTACTAGTACTGGATTAAAAGTATTCACAAGAAAGAAAGTTAGTCTAACCATACTCGACGCCGGCAGACGCGGTTAATTACAATAATCTCCATCTAGATAATATTCCCTTCCCGACGCAGTAATTGATATAACGCGTGGGAGATGGCTAAGTAATATATCTATCATACACCAAGTAATAAAAATATTCACGACTTACATTTTTTTTACTCATTTGAATATTGCGTTTATGTAATGCAAATTTAATTGTTTTTTTTTATACATTCATCCAGATAAGACGTAATTCTTGTTAACATTTCGCGGAGCTTGTATTTAGATCTGAATAACATTAATATAAAAAAGTGGTTAAATATCCATAATTTATGCATATAATATAAAGTTTTAACGCTTAAGATGTACACGACACATGTCCATCTGTTATTAAAATGTAATCAATAGTACATGTAGATATAATCATACATATCTAGCTTGATTATAATTTTTGTTGATGGTTCTAAGTAAATAAATAAAATTAAAATTAAAAATAAGTAATAGTATCAAAATTGATGTTAGTTGTTTTGATAACGAAATTATTAAGTAAATGAAATGAACAAATATTTTTTTTTTTATCCCAAGATAATATTTTTTTGCAATTGTTCCATAAGTCTCTTACTTAGCGGAATACTAAATTAAAATATGTAATGGTAAATATAAAACGACATAAAGTACACTAGTTACCGTAACATCTATGTCCTTTATAACTATATCATCTGACTCCATGACCATCTCGTTTAATGTGTACATAAATAAAGGAGTACCAATTGAAAGGCGTCAAGTCGTTAGTAATTGGCATTTCGGCATCGGCATCACTCATCCATCGCGTCCGGCCGTCTCGCAGACAAGGTCGGCTAGGACGAAAAAATAATCGCCCACAATTAAGGTAGGTCGCAAAACTGCATGACTAAACTAAATAAAAATGACATCACATCTTAAACTATGCTTGCATAACGTTCTGAAAATAATGACGGATACGTGATGAAGGTCGAAAGAAATAGTTGGCTCGTTATTTATGCTAACAGAATAGACGTTTTGGTTTTTTTTCTCACTCCGAAAGATTACATCGGTTGTTAGTTATGTTAAGGGGTATAGTGTCACGTGTGAGACGGCTAGAAGTTCTATTTAACAGCTGCGTAATTTGTTCCATTTCATGCGACGTATGCGATCAATAACATTACCAAGGGAAAAAATGAATATAACGGCCGCTTTACAAACGAACTCTTACCACGGTCTCGCGGTTCGAGGAAACTAGGACAATACATCGTGTGACCGTCTTTATCGATTCATTTGCCTACACGTGGTTCAATTGAAAACTTCTTTGAATTGCGCCGCGCTCGGTTAGAGGAAAGTCCGTGTATTATGAAACGTGAACTCTGCTCTATTCGAATCGTTTCTTCATTTATGAACGATCTAAAATGGCATCGGATTTTACCAACAAAGCTTTTAAAATTATTGTACGTTCTATGCACGTTTGGAAAACAAAAGGTTTTTTTTTATTACTGAACTACTACTGTTTTATTAAATTAAATGTTATTGGATTTCTTAATTGATTTTATTTTTTAATAAATAAAGAATAGAACTTCATATCATGGTTATGTTTATAATTTTTTAGTAAGACCTTGACTTCCGGAACACAGCAATGCCGTTATAAGGGTTTGATTGACATAAAAAGTGGTTGCTCGCCCGTCGAATTCGAAAAAACCATGTGTCATCATCCAAACTATACTATTCATGTGCCCCGGGAATTAAACCTGGGAATTTGTGTTATAAGGCAGGCAGGTTTTTATAATTTACAGTGTTACCTAGTTAGGAGACTTAACATCTCACTTTTCAAAGCAACGAGCGCAATTTAGTGCTGTTCATATAGCATAGGCACCGTATTTTTATGTTCGGACGTATCACTTAACATCAGGTGAATAACCTACTTGTCTCGAAGCTTTGTTACACTATAACAACACAATCTTTGTAACTTCAAGTTTGTAAAATACGAAAAACATTTTACGGTGCTATGATGAAATTTAATTAAGTCGTATCTATGTTTCTAATTGAAAAAATGTTTTGGGTGATGTCATTAAATTAAAAACATTACAAAGTTTAAATACAACATTAGATCTTTTTCGCAAACGGCTGATCGGCCAGTTGGAAAATGACTAACATTCCCCGCATAAATGTAGGTATACAATTAACACATTGTCATGCCCAGTGCCTACAAAAAATACGAAATACTGACCGCGAAACTGTTGACAATTTATAAAATTATCTACAAAATTATGGGTCTCTTGTCGGTTTGTTTCACCCAAGTTCGTCGAACACTGTTTGTCAAATCCTCATAGTCTAGACATGTTGGCGTAATTATTGTCTGCAGCTAAGACTGAGTATACATTGCATGTCATGCGAGACAATAACATTTTTTTTTATTTCATTATTACAGATGTCGTTAAAACCAAACATAGAGTAGAAAAAATATGTGGTTAACTTTTAATGTGAAAACTTTCCTTAGAGTTTAATATATAGGTTACTTATATATTAATGTAATGGAAAATCAAAAGAAAAAGCTTTTTAACCCTATATAAGGTGCATGTTAGGTTAGCATTATACATTTGAAAATAAAATGTCGAGTGCGGAAGGTCACAATATATACGATCATTATATTACTATCATTATATCTTTTGCGATCTGTCAATGTCAAACATAGGTTGTCGTCTAGAGACGATTGCGTATTTCTTTTTAACAAAAAAAAGTTAAACGACAATGTATAAATATTAAAATAAAAAAAACAAGCGCACAACAAAAATGATTAACAAATGCAAAATTAATTCTATTTTCACACGTTTTTGTGTTATTATAGCTTTTTTCGTTTTCATAACATTTCATCAACTTTGAGTTGCAACAAAAAATGTAATCATTATAATGTGATTACTGTATAAGAAGTTTTGCTTGGTTAAACATAAAAAGAAACAAAAATGAGGGATCTAATTGAGATTTGTAATGTTATCGGTTAAAAATACATTCGGATTGAATGATGATAACTATGTTTAACATATTAAACCGAGGTATTTTTGTGAAAGAGTTTTATACATACCAAAGCCTGCAGAGCCTTTAAAGGTTAAGCTGAACCGTTTTCATACCAAGAAAATTTCATATTAGCGGTAGCAAATAGTCACAACTTAGCTAAATGATTGCCCCAACCCCTTAACAGCTGTGTATAACTGTACTGAATGTGGAATTAATTATTCTTTATTTTATAAATCGCTATATTTGATAACTCTTATCTATTACGTCTATAAGTAAAAAAATAAATATTAAGTATTGTAATTGAGCTTATTTTTTTAAACACTCATAACCACATATTTTCCTAAATGTTTATTTTTACCATAGTGTGTTATGTTTTTTAAATATAATATTTATTAATTTATGTGAATTAATATATTGTAAGCTTTGAATTTATTTAGACCCGATTTTTGTGATTATTTTAGAGAACAGTTCTTTTACATTTTATCTTTAAGCATTAAATTTATTACGGAAATATTTAAATAACTATTTGTAATACTTCAAGCGTAAGCATTAAACCGTAATAATTTACTAAACACAAATGTACACATATATATAATACGTATGATTATAATTAATAATGTTAAGTAGTAAAAACCGTAGCGCCGTATTAAAAAAGCCTAACAAAAAATGTGAAATATATTTTATTATATATTTAAGTCTGTTAATATGATTAGTTAAACAATGAAGCCTATTTTAAATGCAAGTAATTACTCATCTCTTTTTTAGTTCCACGGTGATTATGTGAGCAGAGGCAAAAATAAGAAAAAAATATTCTTTGTCAGACAGTTTTTTTTTATTGTCCGCTTGCGTAAAATTGCATCCGCCTTTTGCTCTGATTCGAGTTCATCCAATACATTGTAATGCAAAAGGCAGCTGCGTTTGCGCGAATGCATGAGGAATTGCAGTTCATCATGATTTCCGGATCACATAAGCGGAGCCTGAATGGTAGTAGGGTTTATTGATACCGCCTTGCTAGCTACCATCGTTAACATCCAAGGTGCTGCCTTAACAATGGTGCTGTTCTGACACTCATACATGTTGGAGCGAGTTTTCTGGCTAAGCACGCATCATCTACGGCCTTATTGTCATTTAACATCAGGCTCATTGCCGGTAAAAAATGATAATAAAAAGTTTATATTTCTTGTAACAACTCTGTGCATGTAAATAAACAAAATATACAAACTTCCTATGCGATAGTGTCAGATGTGTCGTACTTCAGATTTACAAATTAGTATAAACAAAGCTTAATTTATTTGTTCGTGTATTCATTAAATTATATGTTGCAAGAGCGCAGACGCCGCTAATTTGTAGGGATTTGCAGAACTGCGGCGGAAATCACCGTCGGACTGATTTACAGCGCAGCGGTGATCGAGCGCCGGCCACTAAATCAGTGCGAGATATCAATCTGCTTATTAATTCAGTTATGTGTAGGTACAGACCGCTTGGCAATTCAATTAGACGCAAGTCGACATTGTCTCGTTGGCGAACAAATAAAATTTTGCTAATTATATTACTATACATGCTTATAACTAATAGCTTGTAGTTTAAGTTGAAATGTTTTAAATCAGTTTAAGCTGTTTTATTAAACTAGTTTCTTTCAAATATAATTTCGTAAAAATTATAAAATGTACACATGTAATTTTAATAAATATAGATGTAAAATTAAATATTTGTGATTTGACTTTTTGATATTTACTATATTTTAATTATGGATTTATTTCAATGCAGCGTTTGTGTATAATCTACAGGTATTTCTGATTATTATCCTGTAAAACATATTAGAAGTATTTGTACGGAAATTATAGAAGTCAGGTTAAAGTTATGGCATCTTTTTTAAAAAGTCATTAAAACTTTAAACTTTTTTTGTGTCGTTTCATTCATTAGAATTCAAACTTTACTAGGTAGACCACAAAGTTTTTTTATAATACTAATCTATTTTTAACAATTAACGTTTACGTTTAGTTACGAGTACGAGTATGTGACAAATTGACTCGTCCAGAGCGGCAATGTGCGCGCATTATTTCGTAGTTACGGCGCGCAGTCTATTTATTGTGCAAATATACAAAATAGCAGTATCATGTGGGCATTGCATTCGTTGCAAATATAGTGTAAATCAGAAATAGCCTTAGCAGGCGAGGTGAACAAGTGCAGTGCAAAGTAGGCGATTCGACCAAATTCTTGGCATCGCACGCCCGCCGCATATTTGTACGGTTCAGGTCTTGGTATTTATTAACGGCTGGTGTAGAGCGGTACGTTAATGGCGATCGGATCGTACGCCGTACGCCGACCGGGCCGCCGCGCCGCTCGCCGAGACTATTGCTCGCAGAAACTAATTAGCGGACACCCCAGGAAAACAATTAGCCGTCCAGTCAGTTACGGATTAGATAAACAATGCAAGTTTAAAGCGAAGCGAAGCGTTTAGATAGGATGTCGTCAGGCATGGACTTAAGAGCTAGACATCTACAGTATCCTTATGCATTTATGTTTGTTAAATAATCTTTTGCAAAATTATTAATTAAAGTCGAAATAAATATTTCAAATATTATCCTGGTGCTACAATTAACTTAAAAATTATTTGCACCTAAGTGTATTAACAGACATTTTTCAATTCCTATAAAATTTAAATATAATGTTTTTAGGTCTGCTTTGCAATGTACGTAGAATGTCCGCTATAATTATATACCTTGAAGGTACGACCCAGAAATCTTTATATGAACTTACGGAACAAGTAGTCGCAGATCTTAAGCTTTCAGATTTAAGAATGTGCTTGCGTGTGTCAATTACTGTCATGCCAAACGGTAAACGGCATTCAGAAGACAATTGTCGACAGTCCGGAGACCTGGTTGTTGTTTTACAATTGACAGGAGCTGTTACTTAAAATTTACGTAAATATTGATATATATCTGCAAATCCCATTGCATCTCTTATATCTGTAACTAAACCATCGTGTGCAAATATTAGTGTTGAATTTATTTCCTTACATATAAGAGAGAGAAAGAGAGTATGACGATTGTCTACTTTGGTATTTAATATTTAACTGACAGCCGCTGGTTCTCGGTTTGATTTCAGGTTGAGGTAATAAATATTTATCTTAAAGTATTACCTAGTAACAGAGAATAATTAGACTTAGGTTAACATTTTTCCAGAATAGTTGTGAAAAAGATTTAAATTTCATTTATAACAAATACATTCAAATTTACTTAAATAATTTTTTTTTTCTATTACACAAACATTTAAAACGATTAACATTGTTACATGTCGAAAGCCGTTGTTTGGCTGTATGAATCTATTTATGCTTGTATTTATATAAACATAAACAAAAGTGAACCTCCACGTAGTTTATTAATTTTAAAAATGCTCAATTGTCACGTTCCAACAAACATTCGATTAGCATTTTAATAGATTTTTTACTCAAATGTCTAACTGGTATTTTAAAAGCTCGTCTAGGTAAATAATATTAAACAGAATTTAATTCTTGTTTGGACCGAATCGATTTGAGGCAGACTAGAGCCGAGCGTTTTCGATGTTTGTTTTGTATTGGGTTGAGGATATGATCAGACGGGCTATTTAATGCATGATTTCTGATAAAAAATAGTAACTAAAATATACTGCCAGTAAGATTTTGTCCATGCCATTAAGTGAAAAAAGTTTAACGATATGTTATTATACGATATATTATTATTTTAATTGTACTTTCTTATTATAAAATTATAATTTTTATTCAAATAAATTGGTATAAGAGAGATATAATGCTTCTTCATGGTTTGTTTAATAATATTTTGCTTTCACTCAATTTATTTTTTTTATTGTAAAAAATATTTTAAAAATAAAAATTAGAAAAATAAGTCTCATAATTTTTAGTTCTTAACGGTAAGTAATTAAGTCGAGTATTGTTTTATGTCATCTTTCTATGCACTGAAAACATTGCCATATTTTCCCTCCGTCTATCCTTTTCGTTTCTTAAACGCAGGTAAAAAATGACATTTGTTCAAACGAGGACATGAGTAACACGATGGAGTTTTTACGATGATTTTATATGACAATTATTAATGATTCGCACTTTGCAACTTTACCTTTTTTAAATTTAAAGTAATAAAGTCAGCAGGTTGTATCATATAGTTGCTTGTGTACTAGCTATTATTAATAACTAGTATTTTTTTTTTGTATTTATATTCAAGTTAGTTTAAAATAACGTTTATATATCACGTATTAAAAGGTAAGATTAAAGTTGCAATTTTTTTGTGATTTCTTTATTTGTTGCATACTTGTTACCTAAACATGTTACTAATTATAATACATTAATTTTAGTTCATTTTACATTGCCAAATGCAGATAGCTTGTTAATTTAGTAGGTGAGTGTAATATAAATACTATACTCATTACTAAAATTAACGTTTTACAATTACAGTTAAGCCTCTGCTATGTGTTGATGATTTGTCATATTATTAAAAAAAAGACTATAAATCTATGCCAACTAAACACTTGATGTATTAATATATACATATTTTAATAAAGTGCGTTATGATATAATTGTAGCGGACTTTATTGAAATGTTATTAACTACCTATGTCATTATTTTTATAAAACGTATAATATTCTTTTTTTTTAAAGGATTTTATTTGATAGTGTCAAATAGTTGACTAGGTTTATTTTGTAACCCTCTATGAGCCGAAGTTTTCTGAAAATTAGGGGAGTTGAAAAGCAGTAGTTATAGACCGATTTTAGGATATACCGATCTTAAATAAAAAAAAAATCCCTTTAAACAATGTCATTGCAATGTACTTTGTGACTTTCCACTAATAACGACCTGTAATATATGTGATTCTGCGTACAATTTCGATAAATTAAAATCTGACATGAAAAAAGTAGCTCTGGCCCATAGAGGGTAAAGTATTATTGAATAATTAAGGTTTTATTGAGATAAATTTATTTCGTGTCTTGTTTGTTTATATACTTGTTAGTAAGGTAAAGAAGTCAAAAATGTTTTGTATTAGCGTCTTAATAAGCGGACAAAATGAAAACGAATGTTGGAGTGATGCCAACTGGACAAAAGGTGTGTTGGCGTAATATGTTTGTGTTATTAACATAATCTACTATTTGAAACTGAATGCAGAATATGCTACTCAAAACATCAGGTCTTGAAATTATTCTACCCGTTTTCTACAACGAAGCGTTACTTAATTGTTAAGACGTAAATGGTCAAAAAATTCAATTAAACGAAAATTATGGTCCCATTTGATGTGGTATTTTTACTTATACACTTATATTCGTAATAAAAGAAACGATATGTTTGTTTATCTTTAAATTTAATTTTAACTATAATTATTTTCAGGTTATAATTAGTATTTTATAAAAAAAATATTATGAAATATTTTTGTAAAAATGTTTGTTTTTTATTTATTGAGTCTATAAACGAAGTTAATAAAGATGGGATATTAATTATAGAAATTAACTACATAATTTTGAATACAAAAGAGATAAAATGAAATTAAGAAACATTTACATTTATTATATATAATGATTTTACTTATTATGTCTCTGTCTGTTTGTTGTATTTTAACTTTAGTTATTTAGGATATTCTTGTAATTCTTTTACTAGGAATAATACGGGCGAAAATAAATAATAATAGTTATTTACATAATCATTTTTTTTACTTAATAGAAAGACATAAAGTAACAGTTGGTTCAAATAAATTAATAACGTAAAAGTGCACGTGTTTATCATTAAGTATTTGCTTTTAGGTAATGTATATGCGTGTACGTATATACATTACCTAAAAGCTTAATACTTAAACTAAGTTTATTATATTTTTAAAGTAACATTAATATTTTCTTTGTGTCAATCTAGAAAACTTTATGTAACTTGTATTGAATGTTTTGATCAAGATAGAATGCCCCGATCATCATTCGCCAAGTAAATGGTTCGCTAACAACTCCTCTTTGCGATATCTTTAGACGATAAAAAAAAACTATATATTTTTCATAATAAATGCAAAATTTTACACATTATTTTATATAACGTAACAAAATTCATGTAACTTTCGAGTAAATGAAATTTAATTGGATTTGCTTAACGATGAAAGGTTTTTATCATCGAAATTGTAACCGCATGTTTTTATATCGTATAAGAAGCGCCCTTGAAAAGACTTCAACGCTTAACTGATGCTAAGTTCATTGATCCAGTACTATGATTTGTACATGGTTAAATTAGATTATTATAATGCTTATTAATTATCGATCTTTATTTTACATGACCAAAGTACTTTGGTTATGTAAAGCTTTTTGTGTATTTATTTTTGCTAGGTGCTACTATGAGGCCTAGTAATGTTTAGTAGTGGAGGACGTCAGTGATGAGTAGGGCGCGTTGCATTCCGCGGAGGCGGAAGGCCGCGGGAGGCGCGTGTCGCGGTCGTCGACACGAGCCGGCACCACGCGCGCTGCACCGACACTTGCAGCGTGGGCGCGCTGGGCTCAGTCCGCGCCAGCACTCCGGTGGGGCAGGACCGATGGTAAGGGGCGGAGCCGCGCGGGCGACTCGTTCAGTCGTGTGTGCAGTCACCTGTTGCAGGCGGTGCGCGCACGTGCCGCGGCGGCGCGCTGCTCGCGGCCGGCACAGTGGCGCGGCGGCGGGCGGCGAGCGCACAGCGCCCGCGCCGGCATGCGACGCTAGCACGAGCATGCGGCTGCCCTTACTGCCGCTCCTCGTGCTGCCCCTCGTCCTCCGGCCGGCCGCAGGTCAGTCCTACCTCACCTTACCGCAGCTCAGTTAACTACACATAACTGTTGTTCGTTTTGTAAAAAAAAAAACAAAATATAGTCTATTTCCAACGGTCGTTATTTAAAAAATTAAATATTGCTTTGTAACATAATGCATCATTATAATAATTTTAAAATCAATGAACCAGTCGTAAAGATTGTTTGTGTTGGATAAATAGATTATCATTTAAAAACTTTATGCGTCTAATTGTAATTTTTTTAACAACTTTGCAATAATATGTTAAACATAAGGAATACACAATTTAATAGTTTAACACTGTAATTTATCTTATACGCTAGTTAACAAGCAATAAATGTGTTACAACTTCAATAATTTACCACACTCGAGATAATGTGTCAATTAATGTATCATTGAACAAACAAATATTTCAATGATATCTGCGTTACTTTAAATAGAAATTTATTAAAGAATTGAACCCACTTTCAACAATATTAATAATGCATAAAACAATAATAAAATATGAGAACAGAAAAAACTTTAACAAAAGTTTTACTAATGTCCTTTTGTTTTCATAAATAAATTGTTCATTAATTAAACAAATCATGTAACGAAATTAAATGTATAACTGTTTTTTGTTAATAATTAAATAAGTAATTACATAAAATAGAAAAATTATGCCTTTGGTGAAATCTTTTAGTTTTCGTAATTATACGTTTAAAGAAATATAGAGCTGTGCATTTTGAAAATAATAATTAATAGACGTAAATTACAATTAATTTTAGCATAATTTTTCTTTTATTATAGAAAAAGTAAAAAAAGACGAACTGAAATATTTTTTTTTCAAAATTAATATAAATTCAAAATACTTTTTTTTGGTTGTATTCTTTTCACAGGAAACATATAAAATTTGACAAAAAATTCTATAAATATTTAATTTCACCATTAATATTAATCGATACATGATTATTAATATTGTAATATTTTGCTTGTTCTTGTCATTTTTCCGTCTTGAATTTTTGCATCGAGTATAATAAAACTAATTAATGGGAAAAAAACTAAACTATACGACGAATTAAGCATACTTATGTATTCCGGGTGTTTCCGAGAACCGATTCAACTGTAGGAATTTATGAAAAACTCATAGAAAAAATTTATAATCAAAGTGTAAATTTAACAACAAGAACGAAAGGTTTTAAAAATAAGATTTATGTATTAAAATTATGTTAAATAAATTATACATAATCATACATTTACACGTATACTATCATTTAGTTATCTGTACGTATGTAAAAATTTAAAAATATAAACTAATATTTTATTGAGTTATTTATTTTCAAGTCGGTTCTCTAATATTTCAAATCTTTTATTACCAATAATTTCCAATTACCTCTTATATGAATAAGTTTAAATTACATAATTAAATAAGTTAAAATTATGGAAGTAACTCATAATTATACACCGCTCTATTAACTTATTATAATAGTATAAGTCTTATAGACTAAACAAAATATTGTTTCAAATTTCAAGACCTGTAAAATTAATAATGTGGTAGAAATCGATGAGAAATAGCCTATTACATAATGCATTGTACTGCTAAATGTCATTCTCTACCGGGTTACCTTGGGGCTTAGCAGATAAATGTAAGGGTGCATGAATATGAGTGGACGAAAAAAAATTATGATACTAATCAACTTTTGTATGAATAAGAACCTTTTTCTAATTACTGGTTATGCATTTACGCGATAAGAGAGCAAAGCTTTATGTATATTTGTTACAAAGTACGACAAGCACTTTACGACACATCACGCGGATTATTTTTATGAGAAAACATCATAAAAAAAATTTAAATGCGCTTCATTATATTTAAAAAAATCATAATTTACTTAATTAACACTTAACCAGCAATTATTTTATTGCAAGAATTTACTAACGAGTGGATGAAAACTTAAAAGAAAAAAAATATGATGCATCATAGACGATTTAAGAAATTGTTGACATAACTTATAATTCTGATCTTATTAAATTTGCGAATATGTCAGGTATCTTAATGAACTTGATAATTATAAAGTTATTTGGGATTTTGTAACTAGCGGCGAATAGACTTAAATGACAATTTTAGTGCCGTTAGTAATGCTTAGATTAAATATAACAAAAATTGTTGGAGATATGTCATTTTACAAAACTCGCGAGATCCCTTTAAAATGTTTTAAAAAAAAAATCAGTATAATTTTTAAACACTGTTCAATAGGACATGAAAAATGAGTGTGATTATATAATCTTTGTAGATCGAGATATCCACTCATTGCATACAAATTTTGTTCTCTAAAATTTATAACAATAGAAATATACGTTGCTTTAAAGAAAGGTATCCAAATTGATACTTTTTTTTACTATATTTTTTTGTTATTTATAAGCAAGATGTAAAGTTAGAAAATGTAATTTATACATTTCTTACGCTTGTTAGAAAAAATGTTGATTGCCATTAAATTAATATGTACTGCTTCTTTAGCTAGTGGTAATTTAATTGCGGCCAAGAAGCTAGTTTAACTGTCCACAAACGAGCCCTTCATAAACTGATTTGCAAACTCCTCTAGACACTTGACCGAGATTTGTTAACTCGACGTTGATACTTACGTCTTAACGTTACCTCGAAGTTAATTCGTGGCATTGTTCCGTATTATTTGCCTTTAAGAGGAAAAGGTGTACGTAGATAGCGTGTAAGTGAAATTAGTGCCGGTTAGCACATAGTGGTTCGCGTTTAATATCCACGTAACTGAATAACATATCAGTCTGTCTGGAAAACATCCGCTGTGGGACTAGAGCGTCCCCATCAACTGTATCAATTACATATCTACATATACAAAGCGTTTATATCTTGGTTAAGCTACTCTTTTACGCTTTACTTAATCTTCACATATAAGAGATGTATTTGACTATTATTAATATTCCGATATTGATAAATATAGTAACGTCGTTTACCTTGTGGTTTATTATATATTAGAATGTAATGTGAAATATTCAATCTTACGTTACAGTACGGTGCACACAGCGAAAAGGTTTAAAGGAATGATATAATAAAATTTGAAGCACGAAAATATTGATATGCCATTCGTTTGCTTGCAACATGTTGCATACATTCATATGAGAAGCTAATTTTCGATTCAGAATGCCTTGTAGCCATTATGAGTGGCAGGACGTACAGTTGTTTTGACCGGCTGAGACGCATTTGCATGTGTAAATAAATATTAAAAAGCGATGTCTGGTCGCAGAGGCGATTCGGTACAGCGGCGATGATTTGCACGAAACCAAGAATTAGAATAACCACACTGCATCTGCGGGCTGGTGAAGTACAACGCGATTTGTACCTTGATATCGACAATTAATAAAAAAAATATAATTTATTGTCCAAACATCAAGCACATATTAACGTTATTTGACATTTGAGGCATGCTTACAATATTAGAATGTTTAATCATCTCAGTGGTCATTATGTTATATGTGATTATGGGAATGAACGACCTGAGTGCGTTGTAGCATTTTGAATTTAGAACCAAGTATTGCGTCGGCATATGTAAGCACTCAAACATATTTATGCATGTTTCAGTGCTTCAAATGTGTTGTTTAGTGGTCTCCGATATGCTTATTACGTCGCTGCTAACGGGTTTATTACTTTGGAATGAACGCGGTCGTCTGCATGTTAAGCGACGATTCCTGGTGATCGCCCCTTTGAATTATGCGCACACGCACGCTTACGCGTCTGCATTCAATCGCCACGCGAGATTTATGTGTGGCCCCGCTCATTTAACACATACAAATAATTCTGTGTAAATGTATGATCGTAACTTATTTTTTTTTTCGTTTCAACAAATCGACGATAAAGTTATTATCACACGAATTCCAGGCATAATAATATCCACAGTATGCAGATAGTTACGTGTATCGACAGTTTTACTAAGCTGGTCGCATCACTAATATTTTGCATCGCCAGGTCGCCGTGGTCGGTCAATCGACAACACTGTTGCATGAATTGAAAAGTTTTTGTTCCTTATACTTATGACAAGTTTATGTATAGTAAATATACGAGTATGTACACAATGGCTAATGCTATTTTTCTCTGTTAAATATGTTTTAATGAATATTTAATTTTAAACATTATCACAATTTAAAATAACCGCGGCAGGAACTATTGAATTAGAAAATAACCGGTAATCTAAAACGGTTCAGCTGTTACGGAATTACGATGGAACGGACAGATACAAGCGCTAAACTTGTAATACTATGTGTGAGGGCTTAAAATATTAATAGCTTCATTATTTTTTTTAAGGATAAAATCCTTTGAATATTACTACATATGCTTAATTAGCAATCTGTATCTCTGTATTTTATTAAAAAAGAAAGAAGGTGTATTAACAGTAGAGTTATAAATTCAAGACCAATTTCTGCATCTAAAGTGGATGTTTATTTCGTAAGAATTAATTTTAGATTATCTTTAAACAACAAAACGATATTCTGTAAATAGAACAATGTGATCATGAAAAATTACTCGTGCGGCTAGAAGTGAATATCCCTGAACAGTGTAGTCATTATAAGCGCATTAAATATGAATATTCATAGCCACAGTAAATGGCAACAACACATAATAACTTTTTTTAGCGAAATAGTTTTACCTCATTTGCAGCATACAAGAAATCGACTAATGTCGATCTATCATTATAAATCTTATGCTTCCTTTGCGTCAATCATCAGTTAACCAGTCTTTTTTAATCTTTACGGCAATTCGGAAACCTAATATGTGTAATTTCTAACATGAAAAGATAATTACAGCCAGAATCATAAAGAAGAGATAATATGAGAACGAAGTAACTGTTAAACAAAATTACTTTAATACCATTAACAATTCATAAATTTAGCCTAACCTAAACTTATATCATCATTAGAAAGCAATTTTTTACTAAAAAATAACAACAGTACGTAAGATCCTGTCTCAAAATTCAGATAGTCTCTTATATACGTCGTGAATGAAACATTTCGCTAATTTATTACAGGTATTTATTGAGTTTTAAATTTGTTTGCTCTTATATGTATGTTATATACGTTGGATACATTTATTTATTTATTTAATTTATTTATGTTTGACTGATTAATGTATATAGTAATACTAATTTGATGTACCTTTTTTTGTCGTAAACTGTATACCACGTTGTTAGCTAAGAAAAAATTAGAACAACTCTTAAAGTTGGAAAATAAGAAATGGTTTACTAGTTTTTGCACTTTTATTTACTATTGAATCTTTGTGTATTATTTTTTCAGTTTGTTTTTTTAACCGCTTAATTTTTTTGTTGTTAAAGGTTCCGTCTAGAATTTTGTAACAAAACCAATGTCAATAAAATATAAGCTTTCACACATTTCGATGCAATTGATAACAGTGCACGAGAAGGAGAGGAAATGTGAACAAAACGGTTACTGAATGTAGGTCGCAATCGCTTCAGACCGTTTGCTTGCCTGAGTGATTGGGACTAGCTCAGAGTCGTGGATGTTAAATTCAAATGCTGCATGGTTCCATGACAAATTGAATGAAGAATTATGGCGTGTCTAGCATTACGTAGGCGAAAACTGAGTGCCCGATCGTGTGGCTTTATGTAATCTGAAATATTTTATCTATGCAGTTATAAACCTTGATTCATAATCCTTAATAAAATTGTTTGGAATGTTCCAGAATGTTATTTTACAATAATTAATAAACGGTACCCCGTTCTCGGCTTTACAAAATCTTATCGACTGCTCGCGGGCATATTGTGTGTGTAATTTTCATAGATATAATATGTTTCGAGATAACAAGTGCAACATCTTAAATACCTAGTAATGTTGGTTAGTATCAACTTATGACAAGATGTATTTTAACATTAAGGTCTGATCCTCTCGTTCTATTAGCAAACATATAAAAATATTTATTTAATTTTTAAATACGTTCAATAATATAAATGATTGTTATAGAATGTAAATGTCACTATTATAACTTACATAAAAAACAATGTTGCATAACATCGAACAAGTTAGAGTTTACAAAATTTATGATCGAAATAATTTTGTAAAAAATTTGCTTTGAGGGAAATGAGTGTTGCAGGGACAATTTTTTCACGTTTCCGTTCCGCAATGAACTCATCATATGATACATTGATCGCACATCCACATGAAATATTAAATTTAACATTTTCGGCTGAAGAATCTTTTGGCAAACAATCAGGAATTCTCACGGTTATGTGTCATTTTAGAAGTTACCATATCGATGGACTGAGGGCCTTTGTAGTCTTGGTATTTCAATTATTCATTTTTACTTCTTAGATAAATCTAGATCAACTTTCAAATAATCGTAATAAACGTAAATCGAAGAAATTAGTAATAAAAAAATTGGAGAGAAAGAATGGGTAGTAGAAAAGACGCGTTTGATCCTGTACATGTTGCAAGTTTGTTTGATAAATGTTTTTACATTTCCTGAATAAATATCTCTCATACTTTAAAACTCCGATATTAAACATTTTTACCGAAAATGAATAAGCTTCAGTGACAAAGTTATAAAATTATTCAGTAACAGTAGATAACTCATTTCAATAATCATGCGGCTAGACGGAGGGTAATCGCATTATGCAAAATACACTTCTCTGCTCCAGACACCTGCTTAAATCTGTCCTTCGGTGCCCCAGAACCGAAATCTAGGTCAACCGAAGGCTGCCAGACAATCACAATTTTAAATTAGGGATCCTTACCTTTCGCCGTGAGACTTATAACGCATATTATTATAACATCCCTCGAGGACAGTAACGTCGGACTTACCAAAGTCTGGAAACGTTGACAATTATAATGCTATTGTACATACAAGGTTATACGGCTATAAGTAACCAGCCGTCAGACGCCCGCTTCTCTGTGTGTAATATTTTTTTTTATTTAATATTAAGATTAATTTTCTCCAGCGTGATTCCCAATTTTATTATCTCATCTATCGTCTCAGAGAATAAGAGTTTCATTGAAAATAGATCTTTCTCCCCTAAAGATACTTTTAAAAAAAATCTCTTATCTTAGTGTAGTGTACCTACACATCGCGAACAACACCATCCTCTGGATTTCATTTCTCTAAAATCAGCGGTTTTGGCTTTGCGTTAATAATGTAGGTCAGTCAGTTGATCAGGACTACGGATTGTAATACCGGACCATTTTTTCAATACCGGTATTCGGTATTTTTTAATCTCAATATCGGTATTACGCATTGTAGAAATTAATACAACACGGGTGTTAAATTTGCTGTTTTTTTAATAAGCAATTATTTATACAAAACATTTCAACTAATATATTACAACTGTATAAAAAAATATGGGAACTAGGTAAACGGTACTGAAGTGATATTTACTATTTAGTTGGTAATAATAATTTAAATAAAAGTTTAGTGATATGATCATGAAAAAAAAAGTTTATATCTTAATTTTGTACAACAGTTGGAAGCTGTCAAAAACAGTCGCTCATATCTTCACTAGTTGGTGGTACTGCTAATAATGAACTTTTTCCAAGTATTTACATCTTGCGTCTATAAATAAATCAACTTATCAATAGGTTATTTTAAATATTACTAATATTTGTATTATGTTTCGGTTTGTTAAATTTATTTTGTTGTTGTTAAAAAATGCAAATAAAATTTTAATAGAAAATGTACAAATTTAAAATATATTGAAATTTTTTAATATATAATGCAGTTCATTGATATCTCGTTTTTATATATACAAACATTATACTAAGAAATCATTGCGCGTTCAGTATATATCTGAAGCTGTAATAGTCAGTTTTGTCCGCAGCTTGGATGATATTTTTAATCGCATTTATAGACTGTACGATGCAACTTCGTATCTAGAGTCCAAGTAATTTCGTTTGTGAAAGAGTATAAATAATAGAAGAGGAATTAAAAAAATGTAGTAAATACCGAAATTCCGGAATTTTATCATATGAACCGAACCGAACCGGTATTACGAAATCGTAATAATGTTCGAAATATTCATTTTCAATATTTCAGACTTTGAATTTAATTATTATAATAAAGGTAGATTTGTCCACCGAGAAACCTAAATAGCTATTTATGACTTATTTAAAGAAATAATAATTGTTTATTTTATACTTAATATAAATTACCGTACTTGTACAGGTGATAGGTCACTCTATATGTCCACTGCTAAATAGTAGAGTGCAAACGTTAGTTTGTTACGGTTGGAAAGGCCTTAATAATTACCGGGGTAACAAGACGCTATGTTATTAGAGTTTTCATGTTCTGGTTGACCATATCACTTACATCTACCAACACATTCTACTCATCTTTACCTACCTATATATAAATATTACAGTTTTTATTATAACATGGTATATTTTTTAAACATTTAAATATGACCAGTTTGCTCATGTGACCTGTACATATTTTTATTTTCTTTTACATCAACGGCGCCAGCATTATTGAAGTACATCCTGTTCCACCGTTTTTGTATAGGTTTTATTCATTTATTTACATCGTTTAGACGTTTTCCTACAGAAATCATCATTTTTGCAATTTGGAGTTGTTTTAGTTCGTCTACAATTATTTTCGTAACAAGGCTCGTAATATATTTTAGCTAATACTTTTTCTTTTTTTAATTTTTTGTACAAAAAGTTATTTATAACATAAATAAAAGTAAAATCTATGCCTACGTCATCTATTTTAATGCTTAGTACTCAATTAACCCGTTGATCAAAGCGAACGGATAAAATAAACGGTACTGTTTTAACAATGTCTATTCTTGTGCCATTCATACAGTTACAAATATCGCCAGTGGCAGGACCGAATTAAGTGCCACCGGTCTATTTGCGTCTCTCCGGCCCGATCCGTGACGACTTGTTTGTTTCCCGATCACTTCGAATATATTCGCTAATCTGCTTCGCACACTGGTACAACAGAGCACGTCGTTTACGTTGCAAATTAAACTCTCCAGTCATTTCGGATACCTTTCAACAATTAAACGAGTAAAACAATCCTAATAAACAATCATTTCGTTTATTAGGATTTATTTGATTGTTATCGTTATAACAATTAAAGTATATATAATATTCAAGTCCTATCTGATTAACTGATCTACCTATATATCAACACAGCCTAAATCCTAGAGATAAGATTTCGTGGTTGTGTTCTATGACGTCTAGACTATCCACTAAGAAAGAGTTTTTTTTATAAATTGGAACCCTGAAGGGGCGAAAGGGTGGTGTTCAAATATCACTGAAACTTTTTATTCTCCGAATCGATAAACTCCAAAATAAATACACGTACTGCAGGGAAATAATTTTACTATTAGACAAAAAAACATAGAGAAGCAGGTGAGTGGCGGTTAGTATGTTTATAAAAGGAAAATCATAAGTTTATAATTTTAATGATTATAGCCCATAGTATGATAAAGGGAACTTCTTTGCGAACGATGTTCAACTTTTGTGATAAAAAAGTTTAGTTGGTTGTTAGCATAATAGTAAAATTATTTATTACAAAAATAAAATGTTAACCTATTCAATTTCTACTATGAGTTCAGGATCTTTAAAATGTTTCGATAATTGATTCGTCAGAACTTAATTTTTCTTACATTTTCATTTACATCATTCGAGATTTAATTGTGTATTGTTTCAAACACACTTTAATTTTGGTATTTTTTTAAAACATTGTCACATAATCTTGTAATCTTTTTTATTTCCTCTACTAAATGATTAAATTCATTGAATAAAAATATTTTCGCGTAAGATATAAGCAGTAGTTTGCACAAAAATGATGAATGGATTTTCCTATAGGTAATATTTAACTATTTTTATTGAATTTTGTTTCGTTTTTTCTTTGATATTGAAATAAAACCTATTGTATATAATAATAATAATTTATTTATTTTAGATAACAGATTCATAATAGTATTAGTAAGTGCTAGTAACAGAATGAAAAAGAAGAAAAGTATGTTAATAATGTTAGTTCTTACTACAAAATTAAGTAGTAAAAAAAGTAGTAAAATTATTAACTATGAAAAAGTAATAAAACATTCCCTATTTCCCTAAAGCAACATGCATTCATTCATCAACATCCAGTGCTTACAAATGGGGTAGTCGGGTCTGGCAGCAATCATCATCAAGATGCTGTTGAAACTGTTACGTATATATTCAACTTATAGTTTGAAATAGTTAAATGAATAGATAGGTAAATATTGAAAATTATATAATAATCAGCTAAGTAAGTGTTACTATGGGGTTAGAATAGAAAAGAATAGAAGCCAGAACATGTCGCAAATTAAAAAATAATTTTGCTAAAATACCGTTACTAAAAACTGTACAAAATTTTATTCCCGGTTGTTAAATTTTATATGACTCATATAAAAAAATATGACTTATTCCTTACTAGTGATTTTATTCTTTTATTTGGATGATACGAGTTGTTAATGTTTTTTAACGTACACAGATATGATACAAAATGACCGTCACGATACGTTATTAACAATTTATGACAGTAAACAATGACAACTATTATGACTTAAATATATTAGGTTGCAGACGGAGTATCAGTAATAAAACTGATTTATAAAAACTATAATAATTATGTATTCACTAATAGCTTACGATATTCATTAGTAGTTACAATGTACAATCATTAAAAACGTAGCATATTATATCGTCAGGTCGTCATTAATTACCATATAAAGTAAGAATTTAATTAAAAATCCGGCAAACTCGATAAGAGGCCGGCAGGTTTATTATGTGTCATATGAACGACAGAAAAATCGTACATTATTTGTTGTTAGGTCACTGAAATGGCAGCTTTAAATGCGAAGTATGTAAATACATTATTGTATAAACTTTTTGCTATGGCTGTTATCGTTTATACGTAATACAAATAAAACATCAAACGACGACGATTATTATGAGACTTTTGCTATCGCAAGTCGTTCGCGGGATACATAATAACGCCACCGAAATGTATTTGCCGCGTAGATTTGTTTCTGGGTTGTGAACGATTGTCATAAGTAATTTTAATCATCTTTAAAAATGATAGGCAAAAAGCATATTTATTAAACTTTTGTACTATTAAACACTATTGTATAGTAAATGGCGTTTGTTTAACAAAAATAACATTTTCGTGTAACCGGGTAATATGTTCTCTATCAATGTATTGATAGTATTATCTTCAAATTTTACAATATCAAAGCGTCAACAAGGCCACGTATACCTTTATAACTAAGAAATTTAAGTAATTGCTTTTAAAGCGTCTTATTTTTTCTTTGTAGATTTTTGGTTCGAAACGTTCGTTGCGTAAATTGACATGTTAATTATTTTTAAACTGTAATACATTTACACATACAAACATATCATGCACTCGGTAAACAATTTCTGTTCAGCAATTAAATTAATTAAAGCAAATTTAGTGCAGGTCATTAGAACTCGAAACAGTTCAACTGATATCACATGAGGAAATAGCTTGTGCGGCGCCAACCGCTTGACGCCTCCGTACGTCTTTAAATTTATGACAAATATTTTATTAAAGGAATGCTACGTTACTAACGTTCTCTTTATTTTAATCTGTAACCGCATGTCTAATTTTTTCTAAATGCAAATTCATAAATAACATCCGGCAGTTGGCAAAGCACGAACACATCTAGAGCCGGATTTGCATTCACTTCCAAATAGTGGCGCCTAAACTGTGACGGATTCGGCGGCCTCCGATGATAATTATTTATAAAGATAAGATACACAGCGCGTCCACTCCGTGAGTCAACGGCCGCCCGACGGCGCGCCACAAAAATCATTATTCAGTTACATTTGCATTCTTACCGCCGATTACCGATACAACCGATACATACAAGTATTTTAATGCTGTAAAAACAAAGCTTAAAACTGTCGTTCCCGCAGCTCGCGCCGACGTCGCCAGCTTCTTAGTGCGAATACATCTGGCCATCTTCTCATTGTACGTCCGTTCCTATTTCTACCTAATGGGACGTAAAATAAAGTTATTTTAGTAAAGTATTGACATATAATAATATCATTGTGAAGTAATAAAAATGTAACAAAAAAGTTGTAGTTTGCTTTTGCAATTTTCTTTTGGCTCCTTTTCAAATGATAAGTATGATTTCCTTTGTCCAGCTATTAAAATTAGAAATGCGTCGATGTGATTGTCGTTAAACAGAAGTTAGAAACTGTTCGGGTCGTGTGACAAAGGTCGCTTTGTAAGTCAATATGTCGAAAGCACATGGTGAAAATAAAATGTGCCCGCGTGGTATAGCTAACGATCGGATATCCTTGTAGGGCTGTGGTCGAGCCGGTTGGCGGCCGCTCGCCGCAGAATAGTGTCTGCGGAGCGTCTAGCGTGTCTCGTGACTCACCTCGACGCGCCGCCCGCCGGCCCGCCGACTCGCATCGCAACGCACCGCACTGTATCGGTGTCCGAATGAGCGCGGCCCGTTCCGAAGCATCTGCTTTTAATATCGCCCGTCTGAAATATCGATGGCGAACCGTTTTTATTATCGCACAACGTTCAAGTTGTTCGCCCGCGCACCCTAAAGACATTGTCTTGTTTTATCGAGCCTGTAGTCCGAAAGCGGAGTTGTTATGTGTTTCAAATGTGCAATTTGCTTAAAATAACTAAGCATTTTTTTTATTTTAAATAAATGACTCAAAATTTTCTAAACAATTGTTAAAAAAATCACATTAAGAGATAGATTGTCTAGTAATCTAATTAATGTGTGATGTATTTACAAAAATAGTATACTGCCATGATATTATAAATCTCACTCTAATTTTTTTTTTCATTTCGGTCAAACATTACGACCAGTTTTGATTATGAGACAAAAAAATACTTGTTTGTTGAAGTCCTCTATTTATAAAGAATTTTAATGTTACTAGTTTTATTGTATTTTTTTTTTCTCGTTAGCGTCATATGTGGCGTAATGCCGGTAGCACAATCCTTATCTTTTTATTCTAAATTCGTTCATATCCGGGACGGCGAATGGTTCATCATTGAATCTTTCAAAGAATAAAACGTTGAATGAATTAAACGAATACTAATACGGTTTCATATATGAAACTAGATCGGTACTCAACATTTTTGGCAATATTCAATTTGACAATAAAATATATTTATATATATATATA
>DWQX01001215.1:0-30123 GCA_018245475.1 Pharmacophagus antenor | reverse complement strand
CGCGAGCCAGTTTCGATGAAGCCGTAATAGTCGTCAATAAAACTAACAGCGCAAACTTCACCGAATCCAGCAGCAGCAGCACGTTTTTTATAAATGGAGTTATCACGCCCCACGAAATTGATGAAAAAATAAACACTTTGTTATATCTATACCAATACTAAAATACTATAAAAAGTGCCAGTATAGAATGATACTTTTTCTATTGAAGCTTTTAATCATCTGAAGATAAAATAAATACATTTGTAACAAACTTTCATTGCAGGTTTACCTTGGCAGCCATGCTGTATGCTAAAATTATAAACTAGGTCGTTGTGGTCGATAGCCGGAAAATTGTTGCGACCTAATTGAAATTCTATCTTAAATGCTTTAATTTAAATGCGTAAATCACTTCGAGGTCCATTCTCTGAAACAATATTTTTGTACACTTAGTCGTTATTGTCTAAATATCTGTATGTCAAAAAAGTCTTTCATTGTTCTTAGTGTTTTTATCAGAACGTACTGTTTGTCTTATTAGATGATTGGTTTCCTGCAAATAGTTTACAGAGGTGTTAGCTGAAACTTTTGGTCTTTATATAGTACCTATAAAATTAAAATTATTTACGGCGACTCTATTATTTATTTATACTTTTACTTTGAAAAGGCTATTCTGACATCTGAATAAGTTTTTTTATTATAATATTTTTAGCATACACTATGCTAATCTGAGTTATTTTAATAACTTTTCTTACTTTCTCTCTAATTGTTATACATAACCAAAACTGATAACAGTTACGAAATTTTTTAATACATTTAGAAAATATGATAATAATACGGTCGCACATTCTGACCCGTTAATAGTAGAATTTGATTAGCCCACCGAGTATTTAAACAGATTTTTTCAGAAATAAATTATTAAGTATCTGTAAATGATGTTATAATTAATGCGAAGAATTAATTATAACATCATTTAAACTAGACCAATTTTCAATAGAGTTTGCTCATTACATTTCGATAATTTTCAAAGTAAAGTAAAAAAATTATTATCCAATTATGGACAAACACGTATAGGTTTACGCCCTGCTGTAATAAATGTTCATAAAAGTCTGGAATTCACTAACCAATTGTACAAAAACCAATTGTGCAAACTTGTTATCTTTGGTGTAGACGTTAATAATTTATAAAATACCTTAGGTGAAGTTAATTAACGAAAAAAGAAACTAGTTATCTATATAATTTCTCCTTTTCTAAAATAATTGTAAAAACAAATATTGAATTTAATTTAAGAAAAAATTTGAATTTATAAAAATCATTTTATGAGTTTATATTGAATGCACACATTTTTATAATAAAAAAAATAATTTCTAGACAGCTCCCCGTAATAGTCTGGAAGTCTTAAAGTGCTAATACCTTGAATTATTGATGTTATTTCCAGTAAACTTTGAGCACCAAGTACTCGTCAATATTTTGCTATTAGAATTCAAAATTTTGAATTAAATTTTGATACAATTTTTCATATATTTATTTAGATATTAATATTTTTGAGTACATAATTTTCTATAAAATGTATCTTTCAATTTCGATTAAGTGCAACCGAAAATTTTAAGTAATAATTGTTGTTGTAGCGATTAACAATTCATTGATGGAAGTTAGAACACCGCTTTTGTGGTTAAAGTTACGAAACTCATCGGACTTTGACAATGACTTTATCAGGAAACCAGAAACTACTCACTATCTATCAAGCAAGTAAGATTAATATTTATTTCAGTCACTCCAAAGAACTATGTAATATGAAAAACTTGTAACTATAATTATTGTTTAATCGTTTTTACACTATGCACATTACGGGAACCGCTGAAGTGGTATACATTAAGACAACATAATAAATTAAAAGTGGTATAAATGTTTAAAGGAGATTGTTGGTGATTATTTTTAAATTCCTTGGTATTAACGGCCTATTAATGTTTTCAATATCTTCATCGTAAACAGCGTGTAAATGACCGCTGCGTTATGTGTATCGCGCCCACTCTTTATCGACTTCCAGTATAAGTGCGCAAACAACGTGAATCCACACAGCTGAAACAGTTCTTATTTCATAAGTAGCAAAATTCAAAATGCAAAAAATATTATAACTTTCTTTAGTCAACAAGCTAGAACGGTCACACGCGACCCAGTAATACAACAGAGCTGTAATAAAACAGCGGGACACAAGACTAACGTGTTATGTGTATTTGACTACGAATGTAATATATATTTATTGCTTTCAGCAGAAACTATGAAATAAGTTAATAACGGTTCTAAACTTATGTACAATTTTAAATATAAATTTTTATGCTGTATAAAAACTGTTGCAACAATGGAAAATTGATAAAAATCTAAAAAAGATTTACCGGAAAACTGATATTTTTAAATTCTCGTTAAAATGTTACGGGTTAACCGTGATGATAATAATAAAAAAATATTTCAACATAGATTTTATCTACCTATCTATCTAGGCATTTTCAAGAAAACAGCTATTATAAATATCGAACTATATCCTAATAAATATTTACGAAATTGTGAAACGAAAATACGCAATTAAAAGTTATATATGTTATCTGTTATAATAAAGAACAATAAGAAATAACGTGATTAATCCCGGTCGCTGAAACAACGCATTACACTGCGGGTGCGGTATCGGGGGACGATTTATAGCTTTACTTTTATCAATTAACACCTCATGAAACGAGGACAGGAATTAAGTATTCGTTTAAAGAATGTTTTATCGAAATTTTATCATAATATTTTAATGTTACAAAATTGTGAATCTTGTTGTTTGTTGTTATCTTTGTAAGTACTTCTTTATTTGAGTAACTGTCTTAAAGATGAAAGTCAACTTTAATTAAATATAATAGAATAACATCAGCATTTTTTCTTTCAATAATACTCAAGTCAAATTATATTCTCTGTTAAATATATTTTGATTCAAACGCTATCTCCTTCCTTAACAATGATAGATAAATATATAACAAATGATAATTACATGGTTAAAATCGTTATATTTTGCAATATGCTATGTTTAGCTCGATGCATCTCCGAAAGATGTAGCTCGATAGCTTTTGAAATTTTAAATATCATCCAAAACTTTATTTGAAACGTAATAAGAATTATATTGCAATGGGTTTCAGCGCATATTGATCTGAAGGTAATAGAAAGGCCGACCAATTATCTAAATTAGCTGTGAACAACGGAACATCTTTTACCTTTGTACCCGATTATTTAGAATATTTTCCAAAATACAAAAATATCTGCTATAATAATAGAATGAAATATTTTTGTAACATAAGCCAAGACAAGGAGGGCATCTGGTATAAGCTGCATACAAAGTGAGCCTTGCTAGATACCCTAGTATGAAAACTGTGATTTTAGTAGAAGTGTTCTTAAAGTAGCACTTAGACTTCGTTCTGGTCACGTATCATTAGCAGAGTCCGCATTTCCTATGAAAGAAATGATTCCCCAAAATGTAACAGTTGTAATCAAATTGATTATGTTTAATATCTGCTGATGGAATGTAAATACAACAGGTCAAAAAGGAAGACATTTTTGAGAAAACACTAGTAGTAATTTGGATGTAATGGATGTAGTACTGATACGATACAAGCTATACTGACAGACCCAGCTTCAACATTTGCCAGAAATCTAATGACTCCGGCAGAAAAGG
Organism: Pharmacophagus antenor; assembly: GCA_018245475.1. Taxonomy (NCBI): domain Eukaryota; kingdom Metazoa; phylum Arthropoda; class Insecta; order Lepidoptera; family Papilionidae; genus Pharmacophagus; species Pharmacophagus antenor. The sequence continues at coordinate 26,447 of DWQX01001215.1, read as the reverse complement.
GTTGATTTTTTTGATTAGACGTTTTTTAATTCACTCTTTAAAAATTATATTATTTTCTTTTTTAGTAATAAGTATGTTGTAGTGATGGGAATGGATAAGATGGAATTGATAAATCAAAAAAAAAATCAATTACAGCATTAATGTATGTATAAATATTTTCTGTCACTATATTGGCTCAAAAAAAATAATATTTTATACATTGGATTACGATCATTACAATGTATATTCATGTGTGATAACGTTTTAATGTTTCAGAAACAATACTTAAACTATTTTAATGTTGTAGATGAATTGTTTTGTTAATTAAAGAAAATTGTCTGAGAAATTATTTTAATGTCGTCTGAAGACTAACACTGGCATTTGTGAGAGTTCGTAAACGTTCCTATTATGAAAACGGAGTTCTAAATGCAGCTGAGAACGTGAACTGAGAATTGAAAGTTAAATCGCATTCTGCAGTCGGCGGTTTGAAATACAGTTAATTATTGTGAAAATTTTCACTTTGAGATACTGAACTTGGCTTATTCATTTCAGAAATCATTTGAAACAATTTTTCAAAGGATTATATTGCAATAAAAAACCTTTTTAAACCTTTAATATTTCTTTTTTTATAAGTTACAAATCAATGTTTCTTATAAAACAAGTGAGTTTCACATTTGTACTTGGATCTCTGTTAATATATGGAAAAAACGGTGAAAAATGTTGGATAATAGCTTACATTTTAAAACAAAGAAAGTAAATTATCTAACATCTGAACAAAAATATACAAGGCATTTTTAATGCCTTTTAATTTTAGATTGATTTTTATGATGATTTTGATGTTGCGGCGAATATTTACACATAATTGGTAACATTAACTTATGCTATTTTCAGTTAACAAAATGAGTTAATAATCGGCAGATAATATAAATACATATATGTTTATCTATGAAATTGTGAACAAAATCTACCTCATTTAACTGTCACATGTTAGAATTTGTATGAAATATCTAAGGTTTCTTATTTAAAATTACTAAAAATAACGCAACGTCAAAATTAATATAAACTGATGGGACCTCGTTTGCCAGATGCATCAAATGTATTACAATAAAAAAAAATGATCGTTCCCCTGTTTAATATTTTTTACGTATATAGAAGATAAAAAATAATGTAATAAGAAACAGATAAAATATGAGAATATTTGAAATTTCGATATCTTCTTTGTTTCTATATTGTGGTTTTCTTACCATGATAGTGAGAAATACGTTGCTAATAAAATATCATAATTATATACTTAAACCAAAACAAGACATAGATACTAAATTCTAAGATTCTAAATCTCATTATATAAGAATTTACACATTAGTAATAATGAGATTTTTTTCCTTCTATTGTCTCAACAGCCAGATAGGCTGTAACAACAGCTCAATTAAAAAAAACTGCTCGAGAAAGTGACATTCAAATTTTTCCTTTATCTGGAGACCAATGGAAACTTTTGAGAAAGCTCCCAAGCGTTTCCATAATGAAGCTTAAAGTGCTGCCGTTGAGTCAAACTGAAAGTTAAAAATGTATAGTAAAGTAAAGTATTTTTTTAATGTGCTCCGAGAAATAAAATTCTACTTATATATGTACTCATAGACATTTACAAATCATCAACAACTTTTTTTGCATGCAATAGGTCAAGGCCTCAGTGGGTGGCTAATAATTTTCTGACATTATTAATTAATTTGTCTTTTAAAATTCTAGCACTTATCTTTAACTTTGTGGCAATAAAGACTGCTTTACATTTTTTACAACAGCAGAATTTATCATAAAGGTATTATTCATTTTGAACTGTAAGAAATATTATGCAACATGATGTGCTTTGCTCGTATAAACATGAGAATCTTTAGTCTATTTATATTAGTTGAGAGTTTTTCATATTTTGTTCTTGTAAATGCTCGCTCATAGACTTACATGTTTTACTTATACTTTATTTGTATAATTGAATATAATAGAATGTAGTGTATCATTATTGATGTAATTGGCTTACTAGGACACACGTTGAACGTAACGACCAAATTGAGTTAATAATTCCTGTTTTGTATTTTGTACCTTATAAAGTTAATATTAAAGAGCATTTATGCATACGAACCATTAATAGTTTACATTAAAACGACTATCCAACGAGAAAGTCGATAAGAGTTGGCGTACTTTACACGTAGCGGTCATTTACACCGCTTTATAATGTATTTAATGAAGACTAATATAAAGTAACATTCAAATCGTTTTAAATTTCTTAAAATGTGTCACGATCAATAAATTTTAATAACACTTTGCTAATACATATTAAAATTTAATTACCTCTGTGGTGTTGTGGCTAAATAGCTTATCTTGTAACGTGAAGATCTCCGGTTCGATTCCCTGAGGTTATTAAGATAATATTTTGATGATGATACGGTTTTTTCAAGCCGCCTGGTGGTTAGCAACACCCTCAATATTATTGTTGTTTCTTATAAAATTATTTTGTTATATATTTCTAGTACATAAACATCTTATTCTTTTAGAGCATGGGTGAGGTCTAAGTGATCCTGCATTTCTTTGCACATCGTTTCTGAAATATTATAACCTCAAAATATTGTGTGTAATAAAATAAGTGCACACGAAAGTTCATAAATCCTTATTATATATTTTATCCAAGAAGCAGCTGAATAAAATTAGCTTTTTTAAAAAACTTTAACAATTTTAAAATTTATCGAAATTGCACCGAATTATTTAATTTATGAACGCCGGAAAACTCAATGTATTGAAAAAGAAAAAATATTTTTCTCATATTATGAAAGCATAAATAAACAGAAAGTTTTATAAACGCTGTATGATGTGCTATCAGAATATTTGTTTTAATTAATTTTTTGAGCATACGGTTTTTCCCACGTTACAAAAACTTTATGGTAGCGTCGTGCCTATTCGATGTGTCAAAAGCATTTTATATTTTTGAATGAAAGTTTTTTTTACTTATTGGGCAAAGCAAATTCGAATCTTTTATACTTCGCACATAAAATGTCATATGCACGGAGTTTCCTGTTCGTTTTTTATGAATTTGATATTTAACTTAAGATAAAAAGGAATAAAGATCCACAAAGCATTATTTTCTATCGCCTAACTTTACTTTTACGTTAATAAAATTTTGACATTTTATCCTCCTTTACTTTAGCTATTTATACAACATAAATAAAAGTTTTGCATATTTTCTTGTTTGTTTAATATTTTCCTAATAACTTTTATTATTGAGGGTTTATTCAGCGAAACCATTTTGATATTTTTTTTTGTTTACCTGCCATGTGGCTTAATGTTAAAATACTAATATGGACAAATGAAGAAATTTGTAGTTGACAGAAACAAAATTACTGGTTGGATAGAGTTTGGCGACATTTATAGCATCAAAGGCCTCTGAAAAATCCACATGAATAACGAGTTTTGTAGGTCTGTCCTCTCAGGTTGTAAAAAGCTTTATAGGATTTACGGGCTATTTGCTCCGCCGACTTTATTGCTTTTAGTTTCTTTGATCCTGTGAAGCTGCGTTACGTGTTAAGTGATCCCCAAGGGACGGACTTATAGTGTTACAGCCTTTATATTAAGCACATGAGTAGAGTGCATAGTTGTGTAAAATAAGAAATGATATATCAACAATATTTATAACGCGAACAGGGCAAACGGAACTTTTATCCTGATTGCACTCTAGACTTAAAGGTGAAATATGAATTAACAATTAAACAAAATTACAGTGTATGACAGATTCCTATAAAAAATTCGACGTTTAGCTAGAACATTATCATTACCGAAGGTGAAATTTACAACGGAATAACATAAAGAAATGAAATGAAATATGTATTATGTTTAACAAAACAAAGTAATACAAGGTCCCTACAGTAGGCCCCATAGTAGGCAGGATGGTCCTGGGGCGACTTTTATGTTTTCAGTAATTATAAATTCATTTGCTCAGATTATTACAGTTTATCAACAAACATTTACGTCTCAATTTCAGAAATATAAAAATTAAAGTAATAAATTAGAACTACAGGTTCCTTTTCATTCTTCCCCGTTACTTCATATTACTAGTAACAAAAAGAAAATACAAAAATCAGGAACAAATAATGACTTAAAAAAAAATAAAAATAAATACTAATTATCTTTATACATCTTAGAACTTTGAGCATTTTTGTCATCTTATATTTGTAAGATTCTTTGTTAATTAAAAAAAATAAACAATAAGTAAAATTTTTTGAAAATATTAATACTTAGACAAAAATCGTTGGATATTATATATTTGCAGTTAAGAGCAGTGCGTCGAGTAAATATTATACATTTCGAACACGATTTCCTGTAGCACCTACACGGGGGATATAACTTGGAGAAATATTACGGCTGCCTGAACGGGAAGCCTTGCTATAAAATAATTTTAATGTCCTCCTGAGACCAATGGAAAGTTCTAAGAGAGCGCTATACCATTGCACTTGTGGAGCTAAAAATGCTACCGTACAAAAATAAAGAGAAAAATTACAGTAAAAATGGTGCACACTTTTTACTTATGTAGCGATTTTCACAGTCGCGGACATGAAATGTTCTCATTTTCCCTCTGTTACGTCTGTATAAAGTTTAGTAACAATTTTGTCGTTTCGCCTAAATATTACTTAGTTTTAACGAAATAAAACTAATGTATAAGTAGTAAGTATGTAATAAGACTAATACAAGATCATACTTAAAATAACTCTCAGTTAATAGTTTCTTCCTTCTTAGTAGCGCCGGTTCCATTTGCCAATCGCTTCCAATCTAATAGGCGCTTGACGAATGAAACCGGACACCTTTCATAACCACGCCGCTTTTTAGATCTGAAAGCAGCTACTGTCTAGAGCCGGGCTTCATGCTCTGTTCTTTCCAATTTGGATGGTTTTACCCATAAAAATTTGAGAGTTTTCTCCTCTCTTCACTCCTGCTCATATCTATTAAATTCCTACATAAGTCGAAAGCTGTTCCATCTCCACATGGTCCCCCAGACATTTGAACCACACCTCTTTGTTTCGCGGGGTGTCGTGTCATCCTAAACTCAATTTGCTTCTCCACCTCTCTGTCACCTACTATACTGTTGGAGTAACTGCGTTTAATTTCTTATAATGTGACCGCCGCCCTGATACAAATATCAAGCAGAAGCAGCCCTCCCAACAGTAAGGCCGAGTTTAGGGAAACCATCCGATACCATTTTAAAATCTTTTGCAGGATACCCCGCTGCACCCTTTCCAGCTGTTTTCTGATTCCTATTTTGAGTGTTGCCTGCGACCATGCGCTTGCCATGTACATAAATACCGACTCTGCCATAGCTATATAGATGGTGCTGATTATCTCGGGGTTCAATCCCCAGTGAATTTTCGCGGTCCCTTACTAATTGACCGTACACGCGTTGAGCCTTTCGGCACACATTTTAACATGTGTGAAGAATGTCAGGCCATGATTAATGGTGAGGCCGAGAAACTTATCTCATTTGACAGTCCAATGCTTTTTCCGCCCATGCATAGGCGTAGTGAGTCATATTTTAACTTATTTGTGATCACCATCGCGGTAGTTGTGTGTAGTGTGATCTTTTACTTATTGGATGCTTCCCTCGCCTAAGCATTTTCGAGAACGCTTTGTCCTGTTCCTAAACCTTAGGGCCCATATTTGCCGAGAAATCTGCACCACATCGTCTGCGAAAACCTGTATGTGGTACCTACAGCAAGGTAACTCAAAAGAAAGTTCTCATTTAAAAAATTGATAAAAAATTCAACAAGGAGTTTATTAAAAAAATGTCTATTACATATTAAAATACACTTTTTGGGAATTTATTTATTGAAAATGATATCGTCTAAGTGTAAACCGTTGCGTTCACGGGATTTATTTAATCGAGCTCTAAAATTTTCTATGACGGCTCGGCATCTATTGTCGTGATGGCTGCCATTTCGTGACGGATATTTCTGTTTTAATTGTGCCAAGAAAGTCGGTTTCTTGGCATAAACTTTAGATTTGACGTAACCCCACAGGAAAAAGGGGTTAAATCGGAACTTCGTGGAGGTCAGTTTATGTCCACCTCCCCTGGATATCAATTTGCCAGGAAAAATTTCACGAACTCGTGGTAAAGACCTGTTGGACGTGTGTGAAGTTGCACCGTCCTGCTGGAACCATGTTCTTTGGTTATGACCAGGAAAGTTTTGCAGTTCAGGCACGGAGAAGTTGTCTAACATCTCCACATAACGCTCCGAGTTCACTGTAATTGTACATCCCCTATGATCTTCAAAAAAAAAAGAGCCGATAATCCCTTGCGCCGACATTACAGCCCATACATAATATAAAGCTTGCAACTGGAGACTATCTTAGTACAAATCTTTACAGGATATGGCGGGTTCTCGGAGTACTTGCACAAATATAAGTGCAAGGGGAGCCCTTCGTGTGCCTGCGAACTTGTAAAGATGAAAATATAATACATGTGTACTACAGAATACGTCCAAAATTTTAAATTTAATGAAACGATTTGGATATAATATTAAATTAAAAAATTAACAAAGACAACCTAAGTACGTTAATAGCTAATAAGGAAATTCAAAATAAAATTCTCAATTATACAACTTTGTTAAAAAAGTAATACGAAGAGTTGTTAAGAAAAATAAGAATATGTAGTACTATATGGCAGAAATTGCAAATGTAAATAAAGTATAGAGCGTAGAATGTATGAAAATCCAAAATGTAAAAATAGTAATAGGTGTAAGAAGAAACGAAAAATTAAAGAATGTAATAAAAAAAAAAGAAGAATGTAAGGATAATAAAAATTGGAAAGAGATGAATGAATGTGAAATGAAACATGAAAGATATTAAAAAATATGCCTCCACGATCCCGTTATTATTAGGTACACTAATAAATAAAAAAATGTTTCCTTCGGATATTTAAAAAACCCAGTCTTTTTTTTTTCCTACAACCCGTTTATTATTTTCTCTAGGTAATTAATTTCCTGGTTTTAGAAAAATCTTGCTACAAAATACATTTGACTGACTTTAATGTTGTTGTATAAATACAAAAAGGGAGCGTGCTCGAGACGAAAGCCCCGAAAACTCTGTTAAGAGCAACGAACCATGGAGGGTAACCTTCCTTAAAGGTTTGCGGGAGGTAAATTTTCCTGACGTGTACGTTATAGCTTTACTTTGCAAACAATTTACAAAGCAGATGATACGACGTTACTACAAATGTAATTTTCGGAAAATACTCTTGTATTAATTTTTGTTCAGCCAATTCTTACTATCGTCGTATCTTTAAGATCGTAATTTGAAGGTGTCTTAGTAATTCTTAATTATAAACGAGCAACATAAAAAATAAATGGCAAAATTGGGGGCATTTAATGTACATTATAAACGTTAATTTAAAACATTTTACTTGCTAAAGTGCTTATCCGCGCCGCTTCAATTATATTAACGTTTGTAAATATTCCCACTTGTTAAATAACGTTCAGAGAGATATAAAATAAACTATTATTTTAAATGCACGAGCTATTTGTTCCTTTATAAAGAATTTTCTTCAAACTTTTCATTTTACACTAGACGCCGCCTGTCCATTTCTTTGGCAGTAATAAGTTTTTTTGTTAGGATTCCCCTTCGAGTATATGTAATAATTAGGGAGTCTATCGAATCAGAATAAAAAGTATCATTATAATTCAGACCCCCCATGTGAATAGGGTTAAAAAACTAAATATTACCTACATATATTAAAGAACAAACGTTCAAAATTTTAGATCTGTAGTATCAGCCGTTCAGGTTGTGCTTTGATATATAGGTATATTAGTCAGGAAATCAATCAGAATTTAGAAATTAAATAATTTAAAATTAAGTATGGGTTAAAAATGTATTAAAAACCAATACCTTGTCATGCAATGTTTTACGGGAAGAATGTAGATCAGAACAGACGTAAAAATCAAAAATTAAAAAGAGTTTATGTGCAAAGTGAAATTTCTATTGCTAAATGTTCATTAAGCTTAAGGCTTAGCTACAATTAAAGTACTTGATAAAAGACTGAACATAATGAAGGCGGTTCGTTTATTCATTACTCGTATACACTCGCTACCACTTTGTGGCGTCATCAAAGAGCCCTTATTATTCAACGACCATTACTCGTAACTCGCAGACGACCATTGTATTTTTCTCATATAGTTTCTTTTTTCAGTTTTTTTTAAAGTATCACTTTTATGACGATTTTTTTTTCAATTTGCACTAAATTAAATCCACAATTGTAAGAGATATAAAACGGTTATGTCCTTATCAAAATTGTCTCCTGTTTTTATAAAATGTTTTTTTTTTAACATAAGGGAATATTTTTAGACTCCTTACAAAAGTAACAAAAAACGGTATTGACAAGAACAATGGAAAGCGTTTCCTTCCATCCGAATCATATACGTGTTTGCGAACTCCACCCGTGGTTGAAACTCCGTTGTCGTAAATTCTACGTAACAAGTTTCTCTATTGAATTTGTAAACCGGCTTTTGCTATACATCCTAAATTGGAGCGTACGCATTGTGTGCCCTCTAGCTTTTGTGAAGGTATAGTCTGGTAGGCGTGATGTGAATAAAAGTAAATTAATTTATACATTTTTTATGATAGGCGAATGTAAAAGGATTCAAATAAGAATATGTCATCCAGATGGGTTGTTATGGACATCAATTTATTTATAATCTAGAGTTTTAGGTAGTTTCAAGACTAACACGTTGAACGCCCCATGGGGGTCACCGGTGACCGGCACCTGTAGATAGCTAACAATTAAAAAAGTTCTTTAATATCAACACTAATCGGTTATTCATTATTAACACTGTTAATGTAATGGTGAAAGGTTAAGCTCTAGTATAGTTCTTTCATATACATAAAAAGGTATATTTATACAGGAAATATCATTATTCGAGTAGTAGGATATTCATCACGTCAAATTCGCGGCGTTCAATGTGTTAAATAAGTGTAGCCAAATACTCGCCCTATATTAATTAAATTAATATAGGTGATAAACTATGAGCATGTTGAATAGAGTAAAAGATAAAAAAAATTATAATTTAAATGACCAAGTGCGAGTAGGACTTGCACTTTAAAGAGTTCTGTAGCATAAATATAATAAAATCACCTTCCTTTAAATCTTATTTGTTGTAGTAGCGAAAATTGAAATACACAATCTCTGTAAATTTGAAGTTTCTACCTATTGCGGTTTATGAAATAAAGCTCGTTTACAGATGGACGAACGGCTGAAAGCACTTTATGGTTTTTAGATTACTGTGTTTTCATTTATTAATTACTCTATCGTTATTATAATTTTTTTACAAGACAGTTTTTATTGATTTGATTTTACAGGAAAGTCTGTTTTTTAGTATATAAATTAATATTTATTTTCTATTATTTAGTACAACTAACTACTAAAGCGTGGTTTACTTCCTTGGATATCTCAAGCGTATCTTAGGCTCTTCTTTCGGACTAAGAGTTCACGACCTGTAATGCCAGTCTCAATTCTTTGTTAACCTCATAATTCTGTATGATATTCTTCTTCAAGAAGGGTGATATAACTCTACTGAAGAACTCCAGACCCATCTAATTTCTGAACCATGTCCATAAACTGTTTTCCAGAGTTATCACGAATCGTCTCGCACGCAGGCTAGACGACTTCTGGCCTTCCGAAGAAGCCGGTTTCCGCAAAGACTTTAGTACCATAGACCATATACTTACGCTGCGGCAGGTTGTACAGAAGACCGAGTACAACCTGTATCTTTGCTTAGCGTTTGTATACTATGAAAAAGCCATTGATTCGATTTGAAACCTGGGCAGTGCTACGGTCTCTCCAGCGGTGCCAAGTTGACTATCGGTACATCGAAGTGTTAAAGAGCTTATATGAAAACGCCACCATGTCCGTCCGTCTCCAGAATTAGAGCTATGAGCCCATTCCACTGCAGCGAGGTGTAAGACAGGGAGACGTCATATCTCCGAAACTGTTTTCCGCTGCTTTGCAGGACGTGTTCAAGCTTCTGGACTGGAATAGTCTCACGTCAAGTGGGTCTCAAAATGAACATGGTCAAGACGAAGATTATGTCAAACGTCCATGTACTACCCACTCTAGTGAAGGTAGGAGACACTACACTCGAAGTTGTAGACGAGTATGTATATTTGGGACAAACAATCCAGTTAGGTAGGTCCAACTTCGAGAAAGAGATTAATCGTCGAATCGAACTCGGCTGGGCAGCGTTCGGGAAGCTGGATAAGATATTTTCGTCTCCGATACCGCAGTGTCCCAAGACGAAAGTCTTTGACCAGTGTACGTTGCCAGTGATGACATATTGAACCAAAACGTGGTAGCTCACAATCGACCTCATAAGAAAGCTCAAAGTCACCCAAAGGGAGAGAGTTTCCTCACACGATCGAATCAGAAATGAGGAGATTCGTTGGAGGACCAAGGTTACCGACATAGCTCTCAGAATAGCCAGACTAAAGTGGCAGTGGGCGGGGCACATTGGTCACAGAACAGGTGGCCGTTGGGGTCGAAAAGTTCTCGAATGGCGACCGCGTGCCGGCAAACGCAGAGAAGGCAGACCTCTCACAAGATGGACCGACGACTTGAACATAGTCGCTGGGACAGGCTGAATGAGAAAAGCGCAGAGCCATTCGTTGTGGCGATCCTTGGGGGAGGCCTTAGTCCTGCAGTGGACGTGATTTGGCTGATATGATGATGATGATGAACACATTTTCTTTCATTCGGGTTTGTGATATAGCAGCCTCCATTCCCTACAATGTCAACAGAAGAGATAAGGTTTATTGTTTTCCTAAGGCGGTACTAAGAAAGCGAAACTCATTTCGCGAAATAAAGAAAGAATAGATATTACAGTTGATTGGATCTGTTATACAGTGCTCAGTTATCATTGTTTTTATATTAAAAGTCTTTTATAGAAAAAATAACAGTACGTTCAAGCGGAATATACTACCTGGTTAGTTATAAATTTAAGATCTTTACGTTTAATGATACTATACTTTTTATAATTCTGCAAAAGCTTAATAGATATTTGATAGTGCTATAAGTAAAAAACTGAATAAAAATTTTAGTGTCAATCTATATTTTAAATTATGATGTAGGTATATTGTAAAATAATTTCTTATTTAAGAATCTCTTTATATTCTATCTGTGGTTATGATTCAATGTGCCATTCCTGGTAAAATTTAAATAATAATGTTTTGTTCCAAGAATAAGAAAAAATATTTCATTTTCTTACAATATAAACATTTCTTTGCAGTACTGAACTCAATTTACTCAACATTTCTTGAAAAGGTTCATAAGTCAAAGCACTTAGAGAAAAACGGCTTTTTCTTTTATGTTTGCATAAACTGTTTTCAATAATAATTAACATTAAATAAGTATAAAGCAATAAGAGCTAATGCTATTGTGGTCATCGATAAGTTCTCGAAAAACATGTAAAACACAAAATACAGTATCAAGATATTGCAAAATATTATTATTGTTATTATGTACGATATATTTCAGAGATGTGATTATTGTCTGCGAACTCTTTGATTTCAAGAAAATCAAATGTTGTAAATGTTCGTTAAGCAGTCGCTTGCTTATAGTTTAAAGCAGTTTTTGCAGGGATTCTCATGCCCCGGATATTCCTCCGATCGGTGTGGTGATCCTTGGGGAAGGCCGATGTTCAGCAGAATGCATCTATGGGTTCATGAATATGATAATGATGATATAATTATCACTGATACATATCGTCGTCGCTAGTTGTTTACAATACACGTAGGAAGACTGTGGAATAAAACAACTCATTAGTAGTTCAATGATAAGCAGTGGTCTTTTGTAATATCACTATAGGGACAAACTTATTCTTTTTTTTTTTCTTAAATAATTTTAAGATATGTGGATTTTTAGTTAAAGATAACCCTGGATTCACTGTAACCCTCTCGGGACGCAGTTACAAGATATTGCCACCAGTAAGATATTAATAGCAATAGTAGTAATGTGTACTCGTATATATACGTGAATTTTAAAATTTGATATTAGTGTTATATTACTGATTCATTAGGAATTTGTGTCTTTATTTTTTTCTATTTCCCAAGGAGAAAGACTGACTTCACTGCTATCTATTTTTTTGCTGGGAATGTTTTAAGTATTCCTGCAAATACTTTTTCAATAAATGTATTTGGACATTGAACTTATTTTTAGAATATAAGACACATTGACAGAAATAGTATCTCGCAATTGCTTCGATCTATTTTAATTGTCGTAATAAATGGTGACTCTTGTATTACGTTCGACGTAGGTCACCATTACTAATTTCAATCAAAATGTTTGCGTGAACTCTAGTGAAGTTACGTAATGGTTTTATATTCTACTTATTAATTATCGTTAAAATGTTTTTAACATATAGATTTGTTGACTTATTGGTAGTTACTGTCAATGTTGTGATATATGAGAGATAATATAAGTTTAATTTGATTTTTATGATTATAACTACTAGTATTATGTACGTAATTCGCTAACATTGATCCATGCCTTCTGTTCTGTATAATTCCCATACAAGTATAAGTATTCATACATACATATTGGTATGAATAGTAACATATACTACTCAAAACAAATTAAGGGCCACAAAGATTTTTTGCTGTACCGTGTAATAATAATCATGAATTGTTTTTTTTAAGTTCATTATGAAATTGGCCATTTTGAATGAAAATCATTAAAAAAAGAAATAACCGGAAAAAGACAAAATACTGTTCTTGTCACTTTTGTTTCTTCTTTTTAGTAACGAGTATGTCCTCCTACTTAAGAAATACACTCCTGAAGCCTCGTATGCATACTCTGGATCAAATTCCTCACGTTATCATCTGGAATCTCCTCCCAGGCACGTTTTAAATCGTCAATCAGCTGCTATTGGTTATAGACACCTCGCTCATTCTCTCTAACTGTTCGTTTCAATTGGTCCCACAATTGCTCGATTGAATTTAAATCCGGAAAGTTAGCTGGCCATGGTTATATCTCAATATGAGACCCTTCTAGAATAGTATGGGTCGATCGAGCTAGGTGTGCACGGGCATTATCTTGCATCAGGATGAATCCAGGTCCCACTCGCTGTGCAAATGAGTTCACTTGGGGCTTGATGACGTCCTCGATGTAACGTTCTGCAGTTACGGTACCCGCATTTAAAATGGTGAGCTCAGTTTTACCATGTAAACTAATCTCACCCCCAAACCATTACGTTGGGACCACTGAAACGGACAAATTCGTGGATATAGGACTTCGAAAACCGCTCCCCGCGTCGTCTCCATGCCCTAACACGCCGATCACACTTTAAAAATTTTACTTTGCACTCGTCTGTAAAAAAGCACCTTGCCCTACTGATAAAATCCCCCAGTTCGAATACTGACGGGAGAATCTTAAACGGTTTGCACGTTGAACCCTGGTCAGAGGAATTCGAACAACTCGTCGTCTTCACATTTGCTGGTCTTCGTGCAATCGAGTACGTATAGTTTTATCACTGACACGGGTACCCGTTGTCAGCAGTAGGTGGTGTTGTAACTTACGGATCGTTACTGTACGATCACGACAGGCACTTAGTTGGACGTACCGATCCTCGTGCGTCGCTGTTCGTGTAAACGAACTCTTTCTGGACCGGGTCTTCCGGCAACACTGCCGGTCTCTTGGAAGTAATTCCATACATTTTGGACAGCTCTTCGAGAAAACCCTACTGCAAACCTACGTAACACTGGGAACGTCCTTCTTGAGTCATATTTATCGCTCTGGTAGCTGTAATTGTGCCTCCGTACTGGTGGCATGATTAACGCCAGATGATAAATTAATCAATTAAAATTTAAAAAGTAAAACTTTTTTCCCAAAATAACCGAAACAAGTTAAGAAGACAATCAAAGAAAAACACAAGAATAACATTCAATTTTTTTTTCTTAAAATAATGGCTAATACTTTATAAATTAGCAACACGAACATCAGCATAAAAGAGATAAAACACCAAAGAGTTAGTGATATCAATATAATGCTACTTATCAGTTACTTTCAGTTTACAAAAGTGCACTTAAATGTAAATAAACTAGTGACCCTTATTTTGTTTTGAGGAGTATATATTATAGATAAATTATACTTTTCCTTAATTTATATTATTTATTATAAACACAATGCGATTTTAAAATTATTATTACTTTTAAAATATAATTAAAAATATAGTCTTTTGTTGTAAAATTTTAGTTTTTAAAAATACATATCGAACATTTATTTATTATATTACATTTAGTTTTCAATATTAATGATTTTTCGGTGCATAGTCGACATACTTGTAGAACACTCTATAGTTATAATTAGTACAACTTTCTATGGAGTGATTACGATATGACTTTACTGTCGCCAGCTATAACGATATTCAATTAACAAATAATAGGAAAATAATTAAGAACTCATTTTTAAAAGAGTAAACAAGAAATCTTGGTTCTTCTTCTTGTTAAAACAAACTACTTGGTACTTCTTCTGGTTAAAACAAAGCTGTCGTTTAACGAGCAAACGACATGATAGCAGCCAGAGATAAGGATATCTACGAAGGGTTTCATCCAGCAACATTGAGATTTGTTCCCTTTTTTTAAATTGTCTATACTAGTCGGTGTTGAAAGTTTCACTGGAAAGGAGGTAAGGCGTTTGTAATGGAATATCATTCATTTCTAGTTTTCCGTTTCGAATAAATATCATGATAGAAGCAATATATCTTTTGATAATTGCTTCTATATGTTTGTCTTTTGTCTAAGGGATTTTCGTGTAACTTCAGATTTTATTCGTAACGAATTCTGAGGGTATTTAGTATTCTTGTAAATTGTTAGGATTATTTTTCTCGCCACTTTTCCAAGTAGTCTTTACAATTATCAAAATAATATAAAGAAATCACCACAAACAACACCTATTATTACTTACGGTGATTTCTGTAACTTCAAAACATTATTTTTAAATAATAAATTTTGTTCTAAAATACATAATAAGTACTCTAAATTGTATTCGTGGCAACTCTATACCTTAAAAGAATTATATGATCTTTAAGCTATAGATACAGTTTACTTATTTCTCTTCATGATTTAAATAAGCATAAAGACTGAATTGTTTTTGTAAAAGAATACGGTGCAAACAACTTATCTATTGATTAAGTCTGTATAAACATGTTTTTATTTCTGAGAAGCGAACTCTTATTTATTTTTATTTAGTTTTTGACCTTTGTGAAAGTTAAATTATTTTAAAAGAAACTGAATCATGTTTCTGAATATGTAGTATTTACAAGTATATACAATCATTGATGTTGAAAATATCATGTTCTCAATTTTGAAGGACTTATAAGACTTCTATTAATTGCATAGAAACACCATTTCGAGCGGTTTCTATTCACAGTGCAACTAGATAGGATATGTCAGCCTCGGGTGACAAGGCCTGGCGGTTCGTCTAACGGGTAATTCACACCGCGAGTTTTGTAAGGCCTTCGAGACACCTTCATTGTATGTAATATGGAACAGCTGTTGACAAACAGGAGTGCATATCATAAAAATGTTAGCTAAAGATTATAAATTACGAGATTATTGTAATATCAAATTAAATACGGCTCGAATAAATTTCATTCCTATGATACATCTTTTATATCTCTCATTTAAACATTTAATCGATAATAATGAAGGCTAGGAAGCGACCAATGAACGTGTATGACGGTAGTGTTCTTACTGCAGCTTATTAGATTAGCTATCACCACAGCGCCTATTTCTGCCGCCAGGTAATATTATAATAATACATTATAGTGACTTGATTAAACTATGCTGTCGTAGTGAAATTATTACTTATTGACTAAACGTTTGTCCTGTTATTGCTATTCCTTCTTTTAAATATTTTAAGTTACATAAGGTATAGTGAAAATGTTGTATTGAGAGCTTACATAGAAAACTTAAATTCGCGACGACAGAGATTGCGAAGATTAGATTTATTAGATATGTTAATAACAAATTCCAAATGCATCAAAACACGGGTTTTAAATAGAGAGAGAGCATTCACTGTTTCATCCCGGTCACAGTGGCACTTCGTTAGAATCGTATAGAAGCTTTGTTAGAGGAAGTATCCCCTTACGCCCTTTATCCAGGTGTGGTGTCACGCAACAGGATGCACCTAGCTAATTGTTGTGGTTCCCTCGCGCGTAACAACTCTTTACTTTAAATATCTTTGTCGGGATTAACAGCATCAGTCTCTTATTAGCTGTGCATGTTTAATAGTGAGCAAAATGTGGTATTTTATAGTTATAGTGTAAATATGAATACGCAAACTATTAATGCTGGAAAAAGTATGTGAGTAATGTGACAGTTAAAATGGAATAATTTTTGTTTTATAATAATATTTTAAATTATTACATTATTTTTACAAATTGATACTATTTTAGGTATGCATTATTATTTCAAGCTTTTTTAGGCTGCGGTAAAGGCACAATAGCAGTAAGACCGGATGCCTGTTTGCTGCTATTATCGTATAAAAAAAAACTTTTGTATGTGGTTTAAACTGAACTTGCATAAAATTTCGTAAAGTTCAATTGATATTGACCAGTTTAAATTAAAATTAATTTAATGAACTGCTCAATTAAATTAGACTGGTTACTTCCATTATAATTAAATGCAAAAAAAAGACAGTGGTTTTAACATATAAAAACAATCATTACAAGAAAGTAAATCTAGCTATGCTATAATAATTGGAAATAATAACTTGACTAATAATATTACGAAAGTTGAATTGCAGACACACGGGAGTCACGAGCAACAACAAAACTTCTCTTATATGTAGTTAGTCCAATTTGTTTAATCACAACTTATGTATGTTACAGTTCTTTGTGTTTGGGATAATTGTGAATCCTTCTAGGGTAATACAATAGTTTATACGAGTAGTACAATAGTACATTACGTAAGTATATGTATTAGTGGCAATTGCAGTATACCTTTAATTATAATCTAAAGTTCCTTAAGTTTGAGAAACGAAATGATTACTAAAGAGGAGTAAGTGCAATCTAATGTTTTATCATAAATTCCATTACGCTTGTATTGGAACTTTTGACATTACCAGATAAGGGCTTTATTATTAGGGTAATATAATTTCGAACTATGCAATATTATATTAAAACTGTTTTGTAATCGTCGCAATATCTAGCTTGATGAAATTTATTTATTATAATGTATATCTGTAACATTCAAAGTCCTGACTGCTGATTGACCTATATATCAACGTACAGCCAAACCGCTGGTCCTAGAGATATGAAATTTGGAGGTATTGTTCTTTGTGACGTGTAGATAGCCACTAAGAAGAGTTGCTCTAAATAACACACAGAAGGGGAGGAAAGTGGGGTTCAATTTTCATTGGAACTTTTTATTCTCTTAATCGATAAAATCAAAAATTTGATGCACATACTGGAAATGGATTAATCTTAATATTCAATGAAAAAATTACCAAGCCCATCATAGAGGGCGTGTGGGGGTAGTACTATATAAAATAATATTCGGATCGAAAACCGCGAGTTTCCTATAAAGGTTCATTTTAAATATTTGTACTACACTCTGTACCCACGTCCCCGCGTTTATTTTCCTTTTAAATAAAATAAGCCCAGAGGGGCGCCGAATAGGAATTGGTTGCTCCTTATAGAGAAATATGGTGATTCTAGCTGAATACCCCACATTAAAGGAAAACGGCGACGAGTAGGGTCGAGTTGACACGACACTTGCCTCCGTCCTACAATAACATCGAAATTCTTTTTTATTTTGAGTACATAATAAGGATTTATTTTATTCTATTTCTTTCATTACAAAAATATGTCACACGTTTTCTATTCGGATATTATTCTTAGACAAACGTATTTTTATTATTAAATCAATCAATTAATCTTCCAATAGGAGTAAATAGCCACAGGCTTTCTATACTGTACAACGACGAAATGGGTACAGCTTACGGGTAAGTATGCATTTTAAAATAAATTGACGCCATTTTATACTGACTTAACAGCGGAGTAAAAATTAATAACTAAACAATTACTTGTTAATGATTCGAGATATACACGTATAAAGCGTTTATAAGTTATATTAAAGAATAAAGTTTATCAAGTTAGAATACTTCCAAAATTCGTGCGTAAACTTTTTCGTATTGAATTTATTAGTGTATTATTCGTTTAGGCGGAGGGAGACGGCGAGGGCGGCGTAGGGGTGTTGGATCGATACGCCGGACAGGTTGGACCGGAGCCGGCGTAAATAATGAAAGCGTTCGGCGTACGAGCCGCTCGGGATCGGGACTCGTGTCAGAAGTCGATACCAACCGGCCACGGCACGTGGTACGCTGATTAATCACTAATGACAATTCTGACGCACGCTACGGACGTTATGGCATGCTCAGTTTCAATTCAAGGTCATCGAGACCGATGTAATGAGTATTAAAATATAGAATATTAAAAGGAATAACAAATGTTTGGTAATTTTGATTAATACTGTAAAAAAGTAAATTTAACTAGTTCTTTTTGCCAGGGATGCGTACACATTATTACTCAAATGATACTTAATCTATGAAATACTGGTACCAGAGATTTTATAACTATAGAATTAATTATTACTTTTCATTGGTTGAGCTAAAACGTTAGACATGATATAATCTTTTCGCAATATTTTTTTAAATGTAACTTATATTTGTCTTTTAATTGTAACATTATTTCTTTCAGATGCTTGTTGTACTGAATACTATCCGTCAACTAATCCAAAATTTGACAACTGCATTCGAGTGTGTGGGTAGAGTGAAACTGTCTCTAGCACCATTCGAATTCAGTGCTCGAATATGGATAACCATCCATGACAGCAGCATGAACAATGATATTGCATGATCCTCAATTCACTCTCCGATTACTGCTGCCATCGTGTATTTACGTTACAGCAATAAGTAATTTAACTGTCATTTGTATAAACTTAAAAGTATATTTTTTTTTCTAACTATTTCTATTTCCTGCTAGTTTTTTTTATTATTGCTGGTTTAAAAATCCCTGAAAACCAATTTGTTTATGTTCAATTATTGTGAAATTATTTAGTGTTTTATAATATGATATAATTGGCTCGTGTTGGTTGAAACAATGAAGTATTTATTTTAAGAGAGTATTAATAATCTAGTTTCGACAAAAATGTGATAGCTACAGCCAATATGCATTTATATAGAAAAATCAATATATACACTACTAGCTCATAGTGGAAATTTGTACTTAATCGTTACTGCTACGCAAGTCTACTAACATCATCAAATAATATAAACATTTAAAAATGTATACAGTTTTTTATTGTAAGAATTGTAAAACAATAACTAACGTTGTGTATCTATATGAGACTTACATCAAGCCACAATGCAATGTGTAATTTGTTAAGTTTAATGTATGCAAATGTAGTCCATGGGGTACACTTTTATAAATAAATAGAATATCTGCAATAAGAATTTGACGATAAATTTCCTAATCGATGAAGGCATGTCGTTGAAATGACTTATGATTTTTATACAATAAATCGCATTTATCTTAGTAGATCTGGGGTCATAATTTTGGGATAAATAATGGTTCATCCCGCTATCCCAACAATACTAAAAGTTACAATGCTAGCTAAAAACAAGCTCGTTTTTCATCGACAAAGGCCTAACTGATTGATCTCAAGTTCATATAATATTCAGTGACAACGAGGTCGTAGAATTCACCAGTGTACATGTTTGGCATATATAATGTTTGTAAGTTTGTTACATCAATCTACAAGACGATAGAAAGTATAATGTAAGCGCTGATAATGTATAAATAATAATATCCTTGATATAATACTAAAGTAGACAAAGTAAATGAATGAACCACATATAGTTTTCATAGCATTGTAGTTTATTGTACACAGTTCATATGAAATAATTACATTTACATAATCTTAACGAAGACTAAAAACTAATACACATATTATACACAAGGAACATTGCAACGAGAAGAATATATAGGCATATAATTAGTAGTCGTCTCCATCTAGCACATCTCTTAAATAAACCGTTCATTTTATATGTCTGGTTTTTATTTACAAATACTTAGTTTATAATAATAAACTTAATTAATAGTGTATTGTGCAAAAGCGCATAAAATTGAGGTAATAACTTATTGTGTAACTGGTGACTAATATTGACTACATCGAAGAGATAATTAAATTACAAAAAAAAATCTTAATACCCAAAACCGTAAGGTAACAGAATTTTGTCATGGATTGGAAACAATCGAAATCGAACGATGGAAGTTGTTCGTGCCGCCAATAAAAATGTCATCATCCACAAACAATGGAAATTTATTGATAGTCGAATAAGAATCGTGAAAATGCCTCGTAAATTACTCAAGGCCGTAAAACTTAACCATCTTGGAGGTTATATTGCTTTTATATAACGACGCCACTCCTGGAAATTATTTTGGTACTTTGATCTTTAGGTTTCTCTTCCATGTTGTGTTTCGACGATTGTATTTTCTTCCATGTGTCACCTAGGGCTTTGCTGAAGTGGTCGTCCACGACCCCCTTGCTCGTTTGAGCCTTATCGCCGTCTTTTATTCTAGAAGTTTGTATTTGTCGCCAGGTGTCGCCCAGCGCCTTGGCGAAGTGATCGTCGACAGACATGCTGGCGTCGTCTACTTCCATCGCTATTATTTTGGTCGGCTTTGGCGGCTCCTCAGCTTTGAATTGTATGGGGCTGCTTGCCCTGTCCTTCGTGTTTGGCTTGGGCCCCGGTGATACCGTATCGATGTTCTTCTTGAACAGGTTCATATAGTCGTCGCCGAGTGAGCGCCTGAAATGCTCGTCTATGACCGGGTCACACATCGACATTGAACCTTTAAGCGATGAAAAATAAAATATTATTAAACTTATGTAATGTTCCTATCTTACATGGTATACCGATTATCTATTATAGTATAAAGATTATAATGTTATGTGTTACATTATTGTTTCATTTTATTCCTTCGTGTGGCAAATTCACGGAACGGGAGAGCAATAAATTGGCTAAAAAAGGCGGAAATAATTTTGCAAATATTATTATACATAGCAGGGTAAAGGAGGGGCTTTTTGTAATCGACTAAACTGCATATAAACTGTAATTTAACCAATTCTTTGTATGAAACCTCTGCAATATATAAATCACCCCGGGGCAGAACAATTCCAGACGCGCAATAAGTTTTTTGGCAGCAGCGGGAATTTGCCACATGCGCAAAAATTTGCTAAATGGTGGCGCCAGTAGAAGAGTTAAGTAATTTATAGAAGGAAAACGAATCTTTCATATAAAGTACAATTATCGGTGAAGTTTTGTTTTACGCTGAACATAGGAGATACGAATAGACGAAAGGATAGGATGACCTTTCGTGTAAAAACATTGGTGCCAACACATGGACATTTCGCGCTAACGGTGTCTACGTTTTGTTCCTTTATGTGAGAGAGGCTTTTAGATTTAGACAACATACCAGGCGGGGTATCATTGCTTTTCGTGATAACCGACGGTCGATTGTAGGGGGGCGGCGCCGGCCGGGATCTTAAACGCATATCAATCGGCGCTTCGTGTTTGCCGGGGTACTCCGGGGGCGCTAAAAATATATCGAATATAAAACTCCATACCAAAAGTTTCATCTGTACATGTGTACACCGATCGATATAAGTAAAAACTATTAGTTATTAGTTAAAACAGTAATACTGCGTAAACGTAAATTATGCAGAATTGAATCATTAATAAAATATTAGAGTATCAACAAAATGGATTTAAATGAATTAAACTGTAAGAAAGAAAATACCATTATTGTAGTTTTAATTTTTACGAAATGTTATGTAGATATTTAAATATCTTTAAATCAATCATATACAGCGAGGGCCAGGTCCCAATTTTAACTGCACATCGACATCGTTGGATCCTTTGTCTGTATCTCTCAATAATTTATTCCTCAATTTACAACATAACAACATAGACTAAGTTTGAATGCAGAAAAAACAGTCATTTTTATTATTATATGAACCACATTTTGTACGGGAAGAGATAAAGAAAATAAATTTAATATGATAATGTCAAACTTCTAAAGTAGTCAGTTTCTCCTATTAGCAATTATAAATGTACTGCTGATAAAGTATTCAAATTTAGTAGACTTTTTTTATGATTATCTTACGGGTACTTAAATTTTTTCTTAATTTATATTATTATCATTTACCGGTAATTAAAAATCATACATGTTAGCTGGATGATTCGTTTATATAATATACCTTTTCCATTAACAGCAGATGGATCGTCAACTTCGTCTGACAGCTCGCCGTCGCTGTGTGGCTGCGCACGCGCCACCGATGGAGCGGCTCGCCGCTCATTGAACGATTGCGATCGCAGTGCCATCTTACAATTATCTCTGAAATTAAAGAAAAATTCGTGTGTTAATTTTTAAACGCATTAGCAATTACAAATTATCAGCAACAATTATCAAATTAGCAGAAATTACCTGCATGTGTACACAAATGCAATACATAATTTAAAAAAAAAACACCGAGTAGAAACACATGCACAAAACTGCACCATTTTAAAAGTAAATTAATCAGTTTTATAATTTACCTACAAATCTAAATTTAACATTAATACAAAGTAAAATTATTTATTAATAAATATGGCGTATTTGATCATATCTTAGGAATAATAGTTGCTACAACCTTGTCTTAAAT
Source organism: Pharmacophagus antenor (assembly GCA_018245475.1). Taxonomy (NCBI): domain Eukaryota; kingdom Metazoa; phylum Arthropoda; class Insecta; order Lepidoptera; family Papilionidae; genus Pharmacophagus; species Pharmacophagus antenor. The sequence goes on along the minus strand of DWQX01001215.1, from coordinate 3,689 downwards.
TGGGTTTGTGAAATCTTTTTGATTCAAATTGAAAAAAAAAATTATAAAAACACTAGCATTTTTAATTGTAAAGGCGACAAATTACACGTTAATAATATGCAGAAATGGTTATATCACATCGTAATAGATGTAAATATCATAGATAAATTAAGTTGGAGGCAAAGAATACTTACTTAGGCCTGTATTCGGGCGCGCGAGTAGCTCGGCGCTCCCTGCGCCATTTGCCGGTCAACTCCTTGGACTGCGGCGTTCTCGGTGTTTCTGGAGACAGCGTGCGATCGCCCTCAGATTCACCGCTGGACGCTGTGCTTGGAGTTTCTGGAATATTTACATTTAGCGTTACACTATGATGTAACAGTAAACTTGGCTTAAGTTAGGTAAAAAAGGGGTAAATAATACAAACAATTTAAATATTGTGATAACGCTTGCATCTTTTGTTTGCAACTTCCTGATTTATACATTATACTTCCAATAAGTCCGATAAAGTGAACCCTTAAAATACACGTAAATCTTGCTTAAAAAAAAGGCAAAGGTACACTTGTGTAAAAATTAATTATGTAAAAATTAAAATTGTGTAAAAAATTCTTACACGAGTGTTAATAATTTTTAAGTAAGATGTACATAAACAAAGTAAAGTAAAAAAAATGAGTTATAGTGCCAATATTATTTTGGTTTTCATTACGAATAGTCTTACATTTATAATACAGAAATGGAAATAAAAAAGTTAATATAAACAAAGCCCAATTATCGATACCTTTTTGTGGAGAAGGTACCCAAGGTTGCCATAGTGGCACATTAAATTTTGGTGACTGTGGCGGATCCATTGACGAAGTTTGTAGACGACTCAGAGAAGTTCGAGCCAAAAACAATAGATAATCTGGTAGTTCCATTATCCAAATGCACATGAAAAGTACACATATCACAGATACGTAAAACTATAACAATACCATTTTTAAAAATCACCGTTAACGCGCAAAAAATTTACCAACTTATCTATAAGTTTTCATAAATTCAGATTTTTATTTTAGCAAATGATTAGTAGACAACTCATTGGCGTCCCGACACAGGTAACACTGAAGGCCGACTGAATAAAAAAACGAACTGGAAGAGATTACATTGGAATAAATAAATGAGATGAACAAAAAATAAACCGAAAAGGAAAAAGAGCATCATGCTACATCCACGCGGCCGGACGTTGCGGCGCTTCCTTCGGCTCTTGGAAATATGGGATGTTGCTAAAAACTGTGGATATAAAATAGTTCATAACATACTTTAATAAACGTTCACTGAGATATGTAATAATCGTAAGCGTTTATGAGATTCTTTTTGCATAAAATATTATGTTTAAGGATTATACGAGTAAGACGCAAACAAAACATTACAACGCCGGCCGCTTCCAATTTTAATCAGTAATACATTAATAGAAATTCAAAATGTGTGAACCACGTTCAGACAAGACGACTGTTTGTACTAAAATGCAAGTTGTTGCGACAAATACTTGGAAATGTATATATAATGTATAAATGTAATACAGATAAATGTTATTGAGAGCACGAACATCTCTGATCCCAACAAACACAAAAGAACTGATGACATTACAGCTCTTAAAATTCGCCTCAACGGTTCTTATCTCACGAAGACCCTAATTAATGTTGCAATTGTTCATGGAAAAAGTTAATGTCTTTGTAAATTCCTAATGTGAAATAATCGAATACCTCTGCTGAACATAATCAACACATTTTGAATTCGCAATATTGCTAATTAAGAATATGCTTTTATAATTCCGAGTTATTTTACGAATTTCTCGAATTCATTGTACAATTTTTATTTAAGTTAAATAATCCGTTTTCGAAAGGAAATTTTTAATTTGGCGTACAATTCTAGTTACGATAGAGGCTTGTATTTTTTAAAATTATAATTCTTCGCTTAATGGTTTTTGGCTGGCACGTATTTTAGAGTTCCAGCGTAATAAAAGTAAAGTCGCTTTAAATTTTTTAATATTTTTTATTAACTCTTTCTATGCCCTATGACATAAAAACATCTCCTATTTATGCAGATATTACGAATATAGTTATCATCGCCAATCAGTTAAAAAATTTGAATATCCATATCAAACTATTATATTGCAATTATATAACAACCTGTATACGGTATACATCAACCTGTTCGGCTCATTCATGAAAGTGCGTGAGCGCAGGGCGCGGGGATTAATGAACCCTCTTCACTCTTCTCCCTTTCTTCACCGATACAACCTACACTCATTTTTTTTCTATGTATTCAATACTCAACTGTATACTGTTAACTTTAGAGTCTTAATAAGTTTGGTAGAATTGAGATTGCATGTTTTATCAGCAACACCGCAAAATGCATCGTATTCAGTGGACATCAAAGTTGGTTATTCTGAGCGAAAAATGTTAATGATTAGGTTTTTAAATTACGATGGTTGTATCCTTGAAAGGTTGTGTTTTATTTGGGAAGGGAGTAGTGGAGTCCGGGAGGGGGCGGTAAGTCGAACTGTGAGAAGTTGCCGCGCTCCGTTGCTACGTATAGATATTATATATATTTGTACTATTGTAATAGAAACAAGGCAAAGGTTTGCCGACAGGTAGATTCAAACGATGGCGCCTTAATTTTAATTAGGTCTGAATAAAGAAATGAAGCAAGAAATATTATACTTTTAATTTAAGTATGAGTCCATAAGCTGCATTTTATTGTAATTAATAGCAATAAGTATAAATTAGTACATTTTAATTACTAAAAATAAATTGCGGTTATGAGGTCGCAGATTCTTAAACGTTTATAGACTATTTTTGTAAATCACATTCTAGTATAAATTAAGAGAATAAAGAGTAACTATCAAACCCTGTCGTTACAGTAGTCAAAAACTATGAAACTGTTTCAGATGAAGTAGCGATGAGATGCCCTGGTTCGATTCCGGTGCCATATGATTCAAGTATTGATGGCGGTAAAGGATTTTCAAGTCTGTAACATAGTCATAACAACGTTGCTATAATGAAAAATTCATACACATGAGAGCTATGTGATTTATCATAATCATTAACCGATCCAATTACACGGTTGAGAGTTTTTAGATTACGAAAGTATCCTCATAAGATAATTTAAATTATTCAGTAATATTTAAAAGTTTCCCGCGAAAATATTGCAAATAAATGGCTTTCTGAATAAAAAATCAAAAAAGAAACTATCGATATATTTTAATCTGGATTGAGGAGCGAGTGGATGCGTAATTCAGTAGGGGACGGGCATGCGCACCGCCTCGGGGTGAGCAACCGTGCGCACATCGCGCTGCTCCGAGGTGTGTTTACTTGCACGCGTATCGACCGCGGCGAATTAGATACCGGCGTGTAGCGAAAAACATTTCTCTAAAATGAGAGATTACTTTTTCTTTAGGCCATGGATTAACACTTGACCGCCATTTCACCTAATGTGACAAGGTGGCCGTAGATGGTGAAGCGTGCTCGTTTAGAATATTTCTGGCTCTCACTAGGGGCGTGCCTGTAGGGCAAGCCCGATCATTTATATACAGTACATAAAAATATATTAATACGTGACGTGATTTTTCCATTCTTTTATATCTATGGTAGCGTTTAAACATTGTTACAATTATAATTTATGAATTTTTTTGCACTGTATAACTTAAATGCGGTAAGCCGGTCTTTCAGGCTTGT